>JAXIVJ010016733.1:0-28067 GCA_036785665.1 Chirona hameri | reverse complement strand
GCCATCGCATTCATTTAACATGATCATAATAGTTTGGTAATTAAATATATTCGACATCCGCGAGATCAGGGCCTCGTTTCATAAAGCTTTTGGCGTAACTTACGAAATGCGTGAGTTACGCCATCAAAAGCTACGCACCGTAAATTAGTCCGTTTCACCAAGGTGCCGACGGAGTTGTTTACGCCGGCGCAGTTTGCGTTGATGGCGTGAACAATCAAGGGTATTTGAAAAATTGAAGTGTATTGAAAGCATTATAATAAACATTTGTTTTTAATGCAATGATTGAAATTGGAATTATAAAAATATGTAAAAAATATTTGTAAAATAAATAATGTTAAAATATCGTTTCTGAGTAAATAAATAAATAAATAATATGGACCCAGGCGAAAGCCATTAGAGCTGCCATTATCGAGCCCACGTGTCCGGTGTGAGAATTTAAAGCCCGCACGTATGTGGGTTTAGTGAAAAGCTCGCGTGATTCTCGTTTTTTGTTCTTATTTAATGAATACATTACTAGTAAATAAAATGAATAATACGCTTTCACGGGCCGGAGAGGCGCCACCCTCACTGGCCGGTGGCGCCGTCACTGGCCGCAAAAGTGACGTTACTGGCCGGGGAGCGTCCTCACTGGCGTCGTGACCGATCGGAGGGGCGCCAGCTTTGCATGGGCGCCCCGGGTCCAAAGGACCAGGTCATGACCTGCATGACCTGATACTCGGTACGCCACTGCATGATGCAATGTGTGAAATGTGAATCCAATCCATTACGGACTCATATGGGCTATGGCCATGAATCATGTGTATTTACTGATCTAATTGTGGTTAGTTTGAAACAGTCCAGTGTATAGATGGCAGCACATAACACAGATGAGAAGCTAAGATGATGACAAGTCATGATGACACATCATGATGACATGTCATGATGACAGATGGCTTATCTAACAGGAAGTTCACTGACAACAAATTGATAGGTGTTCAGCCGCGCCAACAAAACACACAAACTCAGACACTGACACCTTTATTGATCAGCAGTCAGTATAGATGTCAGAAAAAGTGCCTTGAAAATTCCACAATTTGCTTTACTTCAGTGAAAACTCAATGATGATCTCATTCAACACACAGGTCCATGGCGGCACTTGTCTTCAAGGCCTTGCTCATAGCTTCAACTGTATCTTACATTGGCCTTCCATCAGTGTTGCTCCCAATATCCAGATTTGTTCAGCTTTCATCCACTCTTAACTGCAGCTTGGCATGAACAGACATTTTCCTACCAATTTCACTCACCAGCTGCAGACAACTGATACTGTTTGTTCCAGAAGAAGTCACTGTTCACTGGTCACATTGGTCACATTAGCGTTTGCAAGAGGCAATTTAATATGCTATAATAAATGGCAAGCATTCAGCATACCTATACAACAGGCTTAATAAGTTTTGTGTGATGTGATTTTTGACATGACATCAACATTTTTGACATATAGATGATTCTGGCTAAATATATTATTACTGGCTAAATATATGAATAACTAATGATTGGAATCAAATCTTGAGGCACTAGCTGACTGAAATGAGATGTCTGAATTTTCAACTTTGACAACCACACTTTTCAAAAGTAATGGATAGGTTTAGGAATGTTGGTCATCATGCACCTATAGATGCATGGTGACCAAAATTTGGGAAGGTGTGTATCAGTGGGGAAGATTGCAGCTTCAACACATCTATGTCTTGCCACAGTATCTGCTGTAATGGCCAATGTGTGACGGTCATTAGTATTGCATTAGTAATCATATCAGTATTAGCATTGGTAATGCCAGAGAAATAAAACTAACCCAGGCTTGGCTTGCATTAGCATTTCCTGAGTATTGACATTGATAAGGGTTAGTTACACCTTAGTTTGCATGAGTTTTACCTTAGGGCGGGCTTAGCATTACATGATTATTACCTTAGTAAGGGTTAGTTTTGCTAGTAAGGGCTGGAATGTTACTGCCGTGAGTTATTACAACTCGCATAAATACTCAGGCAAAACTCATCCTGGTGTGAGTTTCGCCTTGGTATTGCATGATAAATACTAAATAAATGTGAGTTTTACTATAGTGAGTTTTGACAACTCAGGCAAGGCATTCAAATTATTAGTGTGGCTAATGTACAAAAGAACCGCAATACAAATAACCATGAAAAATCACCATAAGTATGAAACCCAACCGGGCCAACTGCCAGTCGGCATTACACCATCACCTTGCTCACTACTACTGGTCAGAGAAGTCTTGTAAATCATGTTAATTCATTGAAAACAATGCTTGCCATCTATTACAACATTGCACAAATGATATGAGACTACAGTGAATTATAAATCAATTCTTACAAACACATGTATGTCATGAGGTGGTCCACATGGTATTTGAAACACTCAAATTCTTCAGAGATTCAACTAATACTTCAGTTTCTTGCTTCACATAAATATCTTGCTATGCTCTTGAAGTAAGTTTCAATGTAAAATCATCACACCAGCCTCTAATATCGCCGCCAGGCTCACAAAATATGCCAGCAATGCAATCAAAACAGCTTTCAAGGCCATCGGAGCACTAAAACAACGCACCAAATCCTTGCGTTGCTTTTTACCGAAAATCAAGGCCCTGAAATATTATTTGGCGTAAGCTACGCCCTTTTATGAAACGCAAATGCCGTAACTTACGAACAATTCGGTGCTTTGACGTAAATGAAGCGGCGTAGTTTCAATGGCGTAGCTTACGCCGGTTTTTTCTTTATGAAACGGAATTGGCGTAGGCTACGCCAAAATCGGCGTCAACTACGTAGGTTCGTAGGTTACGCCGCTTTATGAAACGAGGCCCAGGTGGTAGACCGAATGTGTGCGCACGCAAAAAAAAGTTAATACAGAAGACAGCGAGCGAAAGTTTAGAGTTCTGAATATGGTACTGGCTTAATCAGTGTCCATGAGGATGACAAGATGTTTAGTACTGGTTTGTGATTCCGAATTTCTATTGATTCCGCAATTTTGAGATCTGCCATTCTACATTTTGCTAATAATTATGCTCAGAATAACGTTTCAAACAATTAAAACTCATGGACTTTATCTTTTTTTTAATTGGCGCTAAAAAGGTGTAGTGGGAGCAGGATTTGTCTGTTACACGGCTTGTTCCTATGCCTATTTTTGTTCCAAATAATGCATTGACTTTTACAGTATTTTAAGGACCTTGGCTATTACGGTCTTTTTTAAATTCGATATTTTTTTAATTGGACTTAAACTTTTTGAAATTGGTGTTTATCTTTTTTGAAATCTTAATGTATCTTTTCGAAATTGGTGTTTATCTTTTCGAAATCTTAATTTATCTTTTTGAATTTGGACTTTATCTTCTTGAAATTGGCGCTAAAAAGATAAAAGGTGTAATGCCACCTAGGGACAGGAATATAAGTAGACATGGGTTATGTTTCTCTTAGCCTGAAGCAGTACCGGAGGTTAGTGCCTACCTTAGCCTGGCACTAACCTTCGGTGTGTCGGCGTGGTTATCGTTTTTTTTTCAGATTGATATCCTGTCCTGGCCCCGTCTGACCTCGTCTGACCCGGCCTGACCCGCCTGACCCCACCTGACACTGATCCGGTGTATTCCCCCGTCTCTGCAGATCGAGAACCTGTTCTGCCTCGGCTCGCCCCTCTCCGTCTTCCTGACGATGCGCAGCCAGACCTGGGGGCCGCACGTGGTGCCTACCACCCTCTGTCGACGGTTCTTCAACGTCTTCTACCCGCACGACCCTGTCGCCTACAGGTCAGTTCTCAGCATCAGAAAGTCAACATTAGACGCGCGTTTGTGTCCGATTTTCACAATTCCGTAATATTCAGAGCATTTCACCGTAACTGGTTCGACTCGCGCTCGCGA
This sequence comes from Chirona hameri, assembly GCA_036785665.1. NCBI lineage: Eukaryota > Metazoa > Arthropoda > Thecostraca > Balanomorpha > Balanidae > Chirona > Chirona hameri. The sequence goes on along the minus strand of JAXIVJ010016733.1, from coordinate 24,178 downwards.
TCACAACCCAAAACTCACATCGTAGGTTGCTCGTGTTTTTGTTTTGTTTTGTGTGTAATGACCATTAGTGAATTTCTCTGTTAGCTGCGGCAGAAGCCGCTGCCAACTGGAAGCTCCCTCAGCTAACCATCAGCCCCAGTGAATCTCCGCCTCCCTGTGGCTCCATGTTTACCCCGTCTACCGACCATACAGCCGGAGATGACGATTGACGACCGAGCCGGTCTATATTTCCGGCCGGCCCCGGCTCGTTTGCTCAGCGGAGAGCAGCGATCGGAGCGGCCTGTTTTCCGTCGAGTGGTCCGGTTTATTTGGGCGACTACGAGCGGCCGGCCGGGCGGTGGCGGCGGTGGCGGTATCGTTGTGTCTTTGTGTTCGGAGTGCCCTGAGGTGCCCTTAGTTGTCTCGGCACAACACCGGGTTAAGAGGAGCACTGGGTCGGAGGTAGTTCAGTTGTTCATGGTGGGCCAGGATAGCGTGCGTGCTGTAAACGGTGCCAGCTGTTGAGTATATTGGAATGGTCTAGGACAGTGTTGGATTTTTCATTTCATCACCTGGTCCCGGAGAGTAAAAATCCATAGGTGGAGAGTAAAATTATATTGTCTGGCAAGTTAAGATTTTCATTTTTGTTTTAATTATTTTATTTGGAAAGTAAAAAAATCCTGATTTGTAATAGATAATAAATCCTTCTGAGGAAAATTGAGTTATATTTTAACTACAATGTCAGTAAGATCAGGCGAAAAGAGAGCAAATTTCTTGAACAAATATGAAGAGAGCAAAATTATTTGGACCCAAAAAGTCCAGAAAATAACCCAAATTCCAAGGCTGGTCTAGGATGCTACCGGATTTCGTGACAGAATGTCTTAGTTCGGTTTTGGATCCAATTGGTTTTCTCGACAAGATTTAGCAATCAATCTCAGATCTCACAATATTCCGGGATAAAATGTAAGGTGCATACATTAAATGATGCATATGGCGGTAGGCTTTTACCGTAGCCCGTCGTTACTTGTATAGCCTAGACAGTTCATGTAACGCCGCCGTTTTCCGCAATCTTCGTAAAATCAACATTATTACGCCATTGCCTGAATACAAATATCGGTTATACTGGAAACGGCTGACACAGCGCGAGCATTTCTTGTAACGGTGATTTGTACGCCATTTGTCTGGTAAAAATCGCTTCATTTCAGCCATTTCAAGTAAAGCCGGCATATGCATTGGGCGTTTGGATGAAATTCTGAGCGAGGTTTTATGATCGAAAAGAACTGATCCTGATCCAGCGCGATGAGCACAGCGTTTTCGTCTTTATGACAGCGGCTCTGGTCGTAGCACACTGCTTTGTTCCTTGCTTGCAAGCACATCTGACGTATCCCTGACCTCCAAACGACTGTTCTCGGAATAATTCCAGCTGAGGCTCATGAATCGGCTACCTACTTGATCTTGCCTCTGCTGGCAGCAAACCCTGGTAAAAATCATCGTTACAAGAAATGCCCGCGCTATGTCAGCGGTTTCCAGTACAGCCTAGAATGTTCTGGCAAATGGCGTAACAATGGTGATTTCGTGAAGATTACGGAAAACGGCGGCGTTACATGAACTGCCTAGGCTTTACAAGTAACGATAGGGTACGGTAAAAGCCTACAACACATACATTATATGTTGTCGCCTTGGATCCGGCAGATTCCCAGGCTAAAATTGCGGAATAATATGATTTCACGACAAATGTGATACACATATCGTGCAATTAAAATCATTACAATAAATCGATATGTCAATTTGGATTTGGATATGTCAATTTGGTCAATTTGGAGTCGGCGACAAAATTACACAAAATCCGAGATCCCAATGGATCCCTCATCAAAATTTGATACTGATAAAGCTTGGGTGGGTCAGGATCCAGGAATCGGATCGCGTGATCAGTTCCCTGGATCAGATCAATATGTCAGCTTTTCCGTCGCATCTTCTGTCGCATTCGCCGAAAACTCCTGAGCGCGTGCTCATCCGCCTAAGTGCCCCCCCCCCCCCCTCCCTGCGTAGGTAGTCCCGATTTCCATGGAGGCCAATAGGGTTGGGACCTACGATGAAGCTGTTGATATCTTGGTATACAACAAAACAAGTTATTTTTTTGGTATTTAATTTTTAACAATTTTGCTTAAAAATGCTTAGTTAGTCTGAAAATGAATTATTCATAGCGAAAATATGGCTCATTCTGATTGGCCGGTCGAACCGTGACGTCGAGCTTCGGTAGGTGAATGTCAGCATATTTGACGCAGGAAAGACTTATAAGATGCACGCAGATGTACTGTATTTCTATGCGATTCTACACTGCTTAGATGAGTTGGAAGATTTGAGGATAATAGTTTACTGATTGAATAATTCCGTTCCTTGAGTTTAGAAGCATTTCAAGTTTTAATTATGCCCCGTGGTTTAGAGCCAGGCTTTGTCAAAGCCACACCTCAAAATCTACCTAATGTGACAGTGACATTGATAGTAGCTTACATACAAAATTCAGAAAAGCATGTGTCTGCTGAACTGAAAAACAAGAAACTTGAAAGGTAAGTTTGTTATTTATTATGGTTGCAACCTAGGGTGATACTACTGTGGTTCATTATGCTCCAAAATGGATCAGCGATCAAATTGTATTCATGGGTGGATAAAGTATGGCAGGTGTGGGGAATGCTACACCAACTTCCAAGTTGGTGTGGCATCGCCACATCAACATTACATTTTTGGTAATGTAAATGTATTGGAACATCTAGTCAGACTATGATAAAATAACAGAAATAGCACTAGAACATCCTTTGGTCCACACCCAATGCCCGGCAGTGTTGGAAAATCAGATGTTTTTTGGTCTTTTGGGGTCCAGAAGATTTTGTTCTTCTTGATTTTGTCCATGCATTGTTGCCTGCAATTCCAATGACAATTGCACATATTTAACTAAATTTGACTTTGCAAATACTCCACTGTGTCTATAGTGAAGTATTTGCAAAGTTCTCTGTTCTCCACCTCCAAAAATTGTGTTCTCCCGGACGAGGACCTGAAATGAAAATTCCAACACTGCCCAAGGGCTCCGCCACACTCCGAAAGTTGGGGGTGACGGAGGCATTCTGAAGTCAATTCTTTCCATGCAACACTGATAGGCGTAATGTTACAAATCCCAAAGTTGAGGGAGACACATCCCCCCTTCCCCCTGTAGCAGAGCCCATGGCCACACCAACTTTTAAAATGATTGTTCACTCATGGTTGTCTTCACACTTTGTGTGGTTAGGTTACCTACATCAGGCATTGTTATCTTGGTTTGTATAGGTGAAGTCAGTGATTTGGTCACCTGGTCCGTTATCTTCAAATTTGCTGATTGTGCCTGTGAGCTTGACCTTACTAAACTTAGCAAGAAAGTTAATATACAATCATGGTGTATAAGCACTTTAGCATTTATCTTTGGTCTGATACAAATTGTACAAAGCTATGGTGGCTGAGTGTCTAGTATATTAAACTGCAGCCCAGGTTCAGATGGGTCAGGGGGACCAAGGTTCAATTATTGCACTGCCATGTCACATGAATGGCTCACAGAGAGGCCTTTCTCTATATAGCCCTGGTAGCTGGTGAGATTGTTTATTCAAATTGTGTTCATGCATGTTGATAGCATGCTTTCTTTCCCAGCAGTACTGTTCAGTAATCAATTTCCTTTTCTTACTAAGCCATATTCCTTAAGAAATGAATTGTTTCTTCAACACCTTCAAAAAGAATGCTAATAACCACAGGCTGTGATTTCAATAGGGGTGTATAAACAAATTATGCTGTGCTGGCCTGTGACCACACCTGGTAACAGCAGTGACTCTGAAGCTGTGACCGGCTAGGCCAGCGCCATAGGGTTAGCATTGTAGCACTGTGACTAACGCTGTGACCTGCTAGCTCATACTGTGGCCGTGATTGAGGTTGTTACAAAATATTTCAGATTTTCTGCACCTCTTGTTTTCACTCATATCATTGTTAAGGTTTGAAGAACAGTGCTTAGGTTTGGTCAGTGATTCTAAAGCATTTGTTCATGCTCGTATCTGATGCTCTGTCTTCCATTGTATGTGACACAATGACTTCGCACAATGTTGAAAGGCTTCTTCTTTCTCAGATCCGCGCGTGAGGAGTATGGAGACGAAGCCATCGGCTACGTGCAGGTTCACTCTCAGCCGGGCATGATCATCGTCAAGGGCAAAGTGACGCCGGAGCACCGTGACGGTGCCAGCACGACCAGCCACAGCGCCCGTGGCTCCGGCAGCGCGACCAGCCACGCCACCAGCGGCGGTGCCATCACGACCAGCCACAGCGCCCGTGGCTCCGGCAGCGCGACCAGCGGCGGTGCCATCACGACCAGTCACAGCGCCCGTGGCTCCGGCAGCGCCACCAGCCACGCCACCAGCGGCGGTGCCACCACGACCAGCCACAGCGCCCGTGGCTCCGGCAGCGCGACCAGCAGCGACGCCAGCACGACCAGCCACGCTACCAGCGGCGTCAGCAGCACGATCAGCCACGCCACCAGCGGCGACGCCAGCACGACCAGCCACGCCACCAGCGGCGTCAGCAGCACGACCAGCCACGCTACCAGCGGCGTCAGCAGCACGATAGACACATCTTCCATCTGTGAAAAAGATGCAAATAATTAATACATGCCTATCCAATTATGTGCCCATCAAGTAGGACGCTACAACAAGAGCATCTTGCAATATCACAGACAAATTATGGCGGGTCGGTTCATGAACATTTCAGTAACACATGTTTAACATTAAACAAAAAATAGAACATTATTACTCATCAATGACTTATCGCTGGCAAGAATCCAGTTATCATGTGATTCCTTGCACCAAAAGTCACTCATTCGTAATTTCAAGCTGTGACTTGGCATTGTTAGGCATCAATATACTCTTACCTTGTCATCTGTGTGTGTCTGTGTGAGGCCATGGATGGTAGCCCTCTGTAGCCTCCTCATGGATGAGGGACGTGGCTTGAGATGTGGCCTGTCTTTTTGGCATTCAAACTTGTGTGGAAGCACACCTTTCTTGGCAGTCAGTTTGATGGATGGTCCCATCAACATGTAGTGTCTGTAGTTGTTAAAGTCATTCTCTGGCCTGAAACGGACAAAGGACACATGTTACAATCAGAACCAATGTATTCATTTCACAAATAACTACTGTAGCCTAAGATAAAGCCAATGTTAGGCATTCAACACATAATTACAGCATATATGGAGAAGCAAAACTATTGAGTAGGGTGCTAAAAAGCTCTAACATGACTTGAGTTCAACCTGTGATTGGCTGACACCTGACATTGCAAGTTTAAGCCAAAATCGAAGGTGTTCTCAGCATGCTCAGAGCAAGAGAATGCTGAAAAGTGTGCATTCCCTGTGGATATGTTCAGGCATGCGGGCAGCAGACACTGAGTATGTGTGAATATCTGCAGGATATGCAGCACTTGCATGGTAGAGGTTTGATACAATCAATGCAAGAAAGTGACACCTTTTCTGCCTTGCTAGTCAGTGACTAGCAAGGCAGAAAACAAAAACAATAGTATAAATGAAAACCTAAAAAGTGAAAACTAAATTAGATATTGGGTTTATAAAATATTGTGAAAAAGGAGAGTTTGCACGGTCAGAAGCCGAAAGTAGTAGTCACGAGCCATGGTCAGAGCAGCACTTTTATATACTTCACATGTATGCTATACATAACTTTGTTTGTGCATATATGCCTGAGTCTGACTGACATTGCTATCTTCTAGTTACCAGAAAATTGTGTAGCCTCCAGGTAGGTTCAAACAAACTTTGAAGTGATTCCTAGTTGTGAGCTTGATTTCGGAAAAGGGTACCAACCAGTTGAACAAATTGGACAAATACTGGGCCGCTCATCAGTATGAGTTGACATAAGCAAGGATGGAGAGAACAGGCACAGACACACAGTTACAAATTGTGACTAGCATCAGATCATGCGCTCATGAAGATATGGCTTCACATAATCTCTCAAGCAGCCTCTACAAGACCTACATCTACAAATACAAGTTTAGTGCCTCAAAACATGTTATCACCCAGCCCTCAAATCTAACACAAAATATCTCACCTCAAAATGATCCTCGCAGCAATACCACTGACTAGATGATTTCAAAGTCTTTGCATCCACTCTTCTTGCCATTGCAGCCCACTGTCTTCTCAGACCTAGGTCAGTTGGGACAGAGACGAAGGTCTTTTTGCGAGTCTTCATGGTGCTGCTTTGACAGGCTGGCACAAAGCAGGATTTGTACACCTTTCCCTGTACCCTTTTCTTTAAATCAGCATAATAGGACTGATTTGTATCCATTTTGATATATCTGCCTGCCTCGCCTCGGTCTTGCCTATGTATTACACGTATTATTTACGTTTTGCCTGGTGCGCCGGGTGCGCCGTAGTTGTCGACAGATAAAGGTGAAATGTGACGTCACACTATCAAGAGTGTCTTTTTTCAAGAATGTTGTAAAATAAAATCGCGATTCCTTTTTCATTTTTCCTTTTGAAGTATTCATTTCTGAGGTCAGTTTTCAGTACCATAAATTGTGTTAAAATATGGGTAACATTTTAGCATCGACTCCCAAAATTGAGTTCCCAACCCTATTATAAGCGCGGGTCCGCATGTCTGCCGCCGGCCCCGCCGCCGCCGCCGCCCCCGCCGCCCCCGTCCCCGCCGCCGGCCCCGCCGCCGCCCCCGCCGCCGCCGGCCCCGCCGGCCCCGCCGCCGCCGCCGCCGCCCCCGCCCCCGCCCCCGCCGCCGCCGCCGCCGCCGCCGGCCCCGCCGCCGGCCCTCGCCGTTAACTATGCATCATTATCCCTCGCCAGTCCGTATTACCTGAGATCCGGCGTCGGACGCGTTCCTCGCCGTCCGCTGCTGCGACGCAAAACCAATACATATGTAAATACACCGTGTGTGTGTGTGTCTCTGTTACGTGGCAAGGGCGGTATGGGTGTTTGTTGCTGTCTGGGCAGAGGTTCCCGTGTGTTTGTTGGGGAAAGGTGGCAAAGGTGGCAAAAGGTGGCAATGTCCGCCCCTGTAGCTCAGTTGGGAGAGCGCCGAACTTCTGACCTCGCCCGGTAGTGGCAGCCCGGGTTCGAGTCGCTTCGGCGCTCGCTATTTGCCCCTGACTGGGATGGCCTGTGGCCGGTGGCCGCGGTCGCACTCAAGGTCAGGTGACGTCAGAGGGCGGGGTGGACCGTGGCGGGAACGTAAAACTTTCGCTTCTAAATTCTGTCGGACGCCAGGAATTGCTTGATAGGGTGGTGGGGTCAGGGCCTGCGCAACAAGCTATGCTTAGCGCGGGGCCTGACCTCGGAAATCCATCCATTCAAAAACATTCGGACTAAATTTATAATAAATAAATGAAAATGAGTCACTTCTTCGGTGCTGAGCATTGCTTACTTCCTGGTGCGCGGTCAGCTGCTTCAGCGAACACTGAAGACGATGTTGGGCATGCTGGCCTAGCGCGATGATAGTAAGTGGCTTAATCGCTTTTGTTTTTGTTTACATAGGATCTAGGCTACATACTGTGGCTACAGGTATTTTTAGCTTATTTTAACCAGAAAAGTGTCTCTTGGGAATGACTGAATTCGTCATCCACTGAAGTATGAGTAATGCAAAACAGTGTGTCGCTGCTTGGAATCGAACCCCTGACCGTTCTGTCGCCGGCAGGATGGAGCCGCTCGCCTGTCGCTACTACGCCCAGCTGGCTCCGGTGCAGGTGCACCTGAACACAGCGCCGAACAAGGCACGCTACTGCGATCTGCCTGCCGAGCCGGTGTCGCGGTCCGAGCAGGAGTCGACGCCATCCCAGACCCAGTCACCGGCCGCAGGCAGCAAACAGAGTAGGTCACCGGTCATACGCACCAAACAGAGAAGGTCACCGGTCATACGTCACAGGTCACAGGTCACCGGCATCAGACAGAGTAGGCCACTACTGACGGTCGTATAACCCGTATCAGTCATGTGTTACGTGATGTGTCGTGTGGTTTACTTGATTTAACTTCAATTTATCCTGTTTGTTTTTAATCTCTTGTATTTGCTTTATTCCAGGCCGGAGTCTGTGGACGCTTCGCTGACCGTTGTCGTCTGTTTCCAGGCTGGAGCCTGTGGACACTGATGAAGGGAGAGAAGGCTGCCACCCGATCAGCTAGCTGTCCGGGCTCACCTATGCAGCGGTCTGCCTCAGTGGGTAAGGGCCCGGGGACTCCACGGTAGTCTGTACCTTTAGCCACATCGCAGCAGCCGCGGCGCCATCCAGCCCCAACCACCACCACCATCATCATCATCATCATCATCATCATCATCATCATCATCATCATCATCATCATCATCATCATCATCATCATCATCATCATCATCATCATCATCATCATCATCATCATCATCATCATCATCATCATCATCATCATCGTCATCGTCATCGTCATCGTCGTCGTCGTCGTCGTCGTCGTCGTCGTCGTCGTCGTCGTCGTCGTCGTCGTCGAGCTTGTATCTGTCAGGGGTGGGACGGACAGTCGAGCTGCCTGAGAAGCCCGGTTCAGTGTAGTGAGCAGGCCGTCTTGTATCTTGTCTAAGCTGGATGGCTCCTGGCGGCAGTGACTGCCCCTATAGCTACCGCCGGCGCTGCCTCCGCCCGTCACCCGTGGCGTCTCACGGCTGGTGGGTTATGACCAGCTGACCCCACCAGCAGCTCGGCGGCCGGACGGGCGCGACCGACTATTTCAGGACCAACGAGCCGCCGTACCCCGCGCCCCCGGCCATCACTCGGCTGACGGGTCGGTCGGGACAAACTACTTTGCCGCGCCTGCTGACACCACCGCCAGCCACGGCCGCCGCTGGCACCGCTGGCACCGCTGGTCGGCCCATGTCTCAGAGAAGGCAGCTCGCTGTACCACGAACGAGGCGTCTGACTGGGCGGCCACGAGCGATGCGTCTGACTGGGCGGCCACGAACGAGGCGTCTGACGGGGCGGCCACGAACGAGGCGAGGCGTCTGACTGAGCGGCCACGAACGAGGCGTCTGACTGGGCGGCCACGAACGAGGCGTCTGACTGGGCGGCCTGGGGTTCTGACACGAGGGAGACGTGCTCGGCGATTCACGCGGCGGCTGGCTGTGCAGGTTGTGGAGAGGTCTGCTGCGTCGGTTATCTATCGGGCACCTGCGTGGGTCAATCCAGCGAAGGCTGGCGTTTAAGTCCATGGGAGGCTACAGAACCTGTCTCGCGTCAACGCTTTGCTGGTCTGGTTAATCCAGAGATGAAAATAGTGACAAAACCTGTGGAAATCAAGACAAACGAAAGCCGAACTGCCGTCCTCTGAAACTTTTTGAAGATCAGTACCTGATGTGTTTTGGCAGCACTTATTTGAAGGTTTCTGGTACCGTGTAGCAGGTTGCTCTCATGTTTCACTTCTTCCACTGCTGGTGGTCCGCAGTGACCTTTCCACCCTTGGAACCCCTTCCCCTTCCACCCCTTCTACCCTAGCCGTGCGGTCTCACGTCCTCTCCCGCCGGAGGACACATGTATCCCGCGACTGGCTGTTAAGCCCATGATTTGCGGTCACCCCACGGCAGCTCACATCACTGCGCCGCAACCCGCTGACTCCGCCGACAGCTGTGAGTTCCGCTGATGCTCGCTGATGCTCGCTGATGCTCGCTGAGCCGGTCCCTGTCGGTGGTGGCGGGGTGCACATCGAATCCGACGCTCAGTTAGTCGGAGCGGATTAAATAGCGCCGCTCGCCGAGCTGCTGTCAGCGTCACAGCGCCGTCGCCGCCCGGGGCTATGAGAATGTGTGACGCCGGATACTGGGAAAGCCGAGCTGGTGTGGATGAGCGAGTCACGGGCAGTGGACCGTTCTGATGTGATTCCCACCGGGGCATGGTATAGTGATATACTGGCTGCGGTCGTGATGGTTGGTTATCTGACCGTATTATCTGACCCGGTCTTCTCACTGTCTGACCCTACTGTCTGACCCTACTGTCTGACCCTACTGTCTGACCCTACTGTCTGACCCTACTGTCTGACCCTACTGTCTGACCCTACTGTCTGACCCTACTGTCTGACCCTACTGTCTGACCCTACTGTCTGACCCTACTGTCTGACCCTACTGTCTGACCCTACTGTCTGACCCTACTGTCTGACCCTACTGTCTGACCCTACTGTCTGACCCTACTGTCTGACCCTACTGTCTGACCCTACTGTCTGACCCTACTGTCTGACCCTACTGTCTGACCCTACTGTCTGACCCTACTGTCTGACCCTACTGTCTGACCCTACTGTCTGACCCTACTGTCTGACCCTACTGTCTGACCCTACTGTCTGACCCTACTGTCTGACCCTACTGTCTGACCCTACTGTCTGACCCTACTGTCTGACCCTACTGTCTGACCCTACTGTCTGACCCTACTGTCTGACCCTACTGTCTGACCCTACTGTCTGACCCTACTGTCTGACCCTACTGTCTGACCCTACTGTCTGACCCTACTGTCTGACCCTACTGTCTGACCCTACTGTCTGACCCTACTGTCTGACCCTACTGTCTGACCCTACTGTCTGACCCTACTGTCTGACCCTACTGTCTGACCCTACTGTCTGACCCTACTGTCTGACCCTACTGTCTGACCCTACTGTCTGACCCTACTGTCTGACCCTACTGTCTGACCCTACTGTCTGACCCTACTGTCTGACCCTACTGTCTGACCCTACTGTCTGACCCTACTGTCTGACCCTACTGTCTGACCCTACTGTCTGACCCTACTGTCTGACCCTACTGTCTGACTCTACTGTCTGCCCCTACTGACTGGCCCTGTTGTCTGACCCTACTGTCTGACCCTACTGTCTGACCCTACTGTCTGACCCTGTTGTCTGACCCTGTGGTCTGACCCTGTTGGCTGCCACTGTCTGACCCTACTGTCTGACCCTACTGTCTGACCCTACTGTCTGACCCTACTGTCTGACTCTACTGTCTGCCCCTACTGACTGGCCCTGTTGTCTGACCCTACTGTCTGACCCTACTGTCTGACCCTACTGTCTGACCCTACTGTCTGACCCTACTGTCTGACCCTGCTGTCTGACCCTGTTGTCTGACCCTGTGGTCTGACCCTGTTGGCTGCCACTGTCTGTCTGTCTGGCAGCAGTAATGTCTGACCGCGGTGTCTTCTGACCGCGGTGTCTGATCGTTCCGTCTGACTGTACCTGTCTGACCGTGTTGTCTGACCGCGGTGTCTTCTGACCGTGTTGTCTGACCGCGGTGTCTTCTGACCGTGTTGTCTGATCGTTCCGTCTGACTGTACCTGTCTGACCGCGGTGTCTTCTGACCGCGGTGTCTGATCGTTCCGTCTGACTGTACCTGTCTGACCGTGTTGTCTGACCGCGGTGTCTTCTGACCGTGTTGTCTGATCGTTCCGTCTGACTGTATCTGTCTGACCGCGGTGTCTTCTGACCGCGGTGTCTGATCGTTCCGTCTGACTGTACCTGTCTGACCGTGTTGTCTGACCGCGGTGTCTTCTGACCGTGTTGTCTGATCGTTCCGTCTGACTGTATCTGTCTGACCGCGGTGTCTTCTGACCGCGGTGTCTGATCGTTCCGTCTGACTGTACCTGTCTGACCGTGTTGTCTGACCGCGGTGTCTTCTGACCGTGTTGTCTGATCGTTCCGTCTGACTGTATCTGTCTGACCGCGGTGTCTTCTGACCGCGGTGTCTGATCGTTCCGTCTGACTGTACCTGTCTGACCGTGTTGTCTGACCGCGGTGTCTTCTGACCGTGTTGTCTGATCGTTCCGTCTGACTGTATCTGTCTGACCGCGGTGTCTTCTGACCGCGGTGTCTGATCGTTCCGTCTGACTGTACCTGTCTGACCGTGTTGTCTGACCGCGGTGTCTTCTGACCGTGTTGTCTGATATCGTTCCGTCTGACTGTATCTGTATGACCGCGGTGTCTTCTGACCGCGGTGTCTGATCGTTCCGTCTGACTGTACCTGTCTGACCGTGTTGTCTGACCGCGGTGTCTTCTGACCGTGTTGTCTGATCGTTCCGTCTGACTGTATCTGTCTGACCGCGGTGTCTTCTGACCGTGTTGTCGGATCGTTCCGTCTGACTGTACCTGTCTGACCGTGTTGTCTGATCGTTCCGTCTGACTGTATCTGTCTGACCGCGGTGTATTCTGACCGCGGTGTCTGATCGTTCCGTCTGACTGTATATGTCTGACCGCGGTGTCTTCTGACCGCGGTGTCTGATCGTTCCGTCTGACTGTACCTGTCTGACCGTGTTGTCTGACCGCGGTGTCTTCTGACCGTGTTGTCTGATCGTTCCGTCTGACTGTATCTGTCTGACCGCGGTGTCTTCTGACCGTGTTGTCTGACCGCGGTGTCTTCTGACCGTGTTGTCTGACCGCGGTGTCTTCTGACCGTGTTGTCTGACCGCGGTGTCTTCTGACCGCGGTGTCTGATCGTTCCGTCTGACTGTACCTGTCTGACCGTGTTGTCTGACCGCGGTGTCTTCTGACCGTGTTGTCTGATCGTTCCGTCTGACTGTACCTGTCTGACCGCGGTGTCTTCTGACCGCGGTGTCTGATCGTTCCGTCTGACTGTATATGTCTGACCGCGGTGTCTTCTGACCGTGTTGTCTGACCGCGGTGTCTTCTGACCGCGGTGTCTGACCGTTCCGTCTGACTGTACCTGTCTGACCGCGGTGTCTTCTGACCGCGGTGTCTGATCGTTCCGTCTGACTGTATCTGTCTGACCGCGGTGTCTTCTGACCGCGGTGTCTGATCGTTCCGTCTGACTGTATATGTCTGACCGCGGTGTCTTCTGACCGTGTTGTCTGACCGCGGTGTCTTCTGACCGCGGTGTCTGATCGTTCCGTCTGACTGTATATGTCTGACCGCGGTGTCTTCTGACCGTGTTGTCTGACCCTTCCGTGTCTGACTGTACCTGTCTGACCGTGTGCCGCAGAGCTGGAGCAGCGCTGGGACTACGTGCTGCGGGAGACGGGTCTGGGTGGCTCCTACCTGCAGGCTCTCACCTCTCACTCGAGCTACTGGACCAACGCCGACCTGGTATACTTCATTCTACATCACGTGCTGACGCCCGAACAGCCGGCGGCGTCTGGCCAGCTGTAGCGTCCCGCCGCCGCGGCGTCGCGGCGTCGCTGCTGCGGTGCTGGCAGGCGGGAAGACTGGCTGATGAGGGGGATAGGATCAAACGCGGTGGCCGGCCGGCGCTTGGCTGCCCACTGCCAGGTCTCACAGGTGCGCCACCAGTGCCACCAGTCGGCACTGGCGGAGGCCGCGGAGGCCGTGCGTGGGAGTTGCCATCGTTTGGTGGTGTCACGCGTATGACCTGCCGCCACAAACCGTCCAAGCGTCTAGTCAAACTGGGCCGCCGCCGAGACGCGGCCTGACCCGCTGCCAGCGCCTGTGGTGAGCGCCTTGTCACCGGTATACCGTGCACGCATTTTCCTCGTTCCGTGTTTCGGATGCCGTTCACATTCCACGGCGTGAAATGCGCACCGTATTGTGATGTGATTTTATACATTATTATTAGCTGGTCAAAGTTATGAGCTCATTATTGTGATACTGCATTATTTACCTAGTCATCGAACTCGGCCTGTTGATTGCACAATGCACCTGCACAGCGATTTGCGTGAATCAAGCGGAATAGTGGTAGAACGCTTCGTTTGTTGTCCTGTTCGGTGGGGCGTTTTGAGGTCGTGTGCTCGCAAGTCTGGTGCGCTTGGCCTATTGGCGCGTACCTGCAGTTATTGGGGAGGAGCTGGACTGCCACTGGCAGAGCGGTCGAGGTTGGCCAGCTCTTTGGCTCCTTGACCACGTTCTGCGTATTCGCCTCTTGGGGTCGTGGGCGTATGGCTGTTGTTGGGGGTGTGCAGAGACGAAAAATCGACGAACTTGCCACAAAACTACGAAATCGTTTGAAGCAGCAGCACGGGCAGCAGGTATTTATCAATCGAATGCCGTCGTACCTGTTGTCAGAACACTGAACTCTATAGCATGGAACGCGCATTGGCCGGAAGACTGGTCTAATGCCGGCCGCCATCTTGCCGGTACCAAAATGGCGGTCGGGCGCGCGGCCGCCCGTGATAGAGAGGCGGGTACCCCGGCTGACATTTGACAATATATTGAGCGAACTACTTGTAGCGCAATGTGACTACCACTGCAACTTTCCAAATTGAATGGAGAATTATTCTAGGTGTTCATATTTTGTTCGCACTTTTTTACGATAAAAAAATATGTACACTTCATTCCATTCCATTTGGAACGTTGTAGTGGTAGTCATATTGCGCTACCACAAGTAGTTCGCTCAATATATTGCCAAATGTCAGCCGGGGTAGCCGCCTCCCCATCCTTTAACACGGGCGGCCGCGCGCCCGGTCGCTTTTTTGGTACCGGCAGTAAGCCCGCCCCTGTAGCTCAGTTGGGAGAGCGCCGGACTTCTGACCTCACCCGGTAGTGGCAGCCCGGGTTCGAGTCGCCTCGGCGCTCGCTATTTGCCCCTGACTGGGATGGCCTGTGGCCGGTGGCAGCGGTCACACTCAAGGTCAGTTGACGTCAGAGGCCGGGGCAGACCGTGTCCAGGTATGTCGGGCACGTAAAACTTTCGCTTCTAAATTCTGCCGGACGTCAGGAATTGCTTGATCGGGTGGTGGGGTTAGGGCCTGCGCAACAAGCTATGATTAGCGCGGGGCCTGACCTCGGAAATCCATCCATTCAAAAACATTCGGACAAAATGTATTATTTACAAAAATGGCGGCCGACATTAGACAGCCCGGCCGGTAGGGTCCACGGCGAGTGCTTCCCTGTGCGTCAGAAGCTTTGGGTAGACAAGTAGCTGCTACGATCTGTTCTCAGCACGAATCCAAAAGTGTTCGTAGTCGTTTATCGAGTTGTGTTCGAACGAACACAATCGAGTAAACGGATTGCGCCACCGCTGGTGTCACCGCCCGCCCGGCGGGTGTGTGTCAGCGGGAAAGTCCACCCTGCGTATATGGCAGGTGGCTCCTGCCCCCTCAGCTCCGCTCTGCCCACGGGCCCCTGTCCAGCCTCCCCTGTCCCGCTCCGCTCCGCTCTCTCTCCCCTTCTCGCCGGTTTGCTCCACTCCCAGGTTCCACTCTTCTCCCAGGCCCTGCTCCACTCCTCGGCTCTGCTCTACTCTCAGGCTCCTGTCCAGCCTCCCCGCCACTGGACCCCTGTCCCGCCTCTCCGCCACTGGCCCCTGTCCCGCCTCCCCGCCACTGGACCCCTGTCCCGCCTCCCCGCCACTGGGCCCCTGTCCGCCTCTCCGCCACTGGGCCCCTGTCCCGCCTTTCTGCCACTGGTCCCCTGTCCCGCCTCCGCCACTGGCCCCCTGTCCCGCCTCTCCGCCACTGGGCACCTGTCCCGCTTCTCCGCCACTGGGCCCCTGTACCGCCTCTCCAACACTGGGCCCTGTCCCGCCTCTCCGCCACTGGGCACCTGTCCCGCCTCTCCGCCACTGGCCCCCTGTCCCGCCTCTCCGCCACTGGGCACCTGTTCCGCCACTGGGCCCCTGTCCCGCCTCTCCGCCACTGGGCCCCTGTACCGCCTCTCCGCCACTGGGCCCCTGTACCGCCTCTCCGACGCTGGGCCCTGTCCCGCCTCCCCGCCACTGAACCCCTGTCCCGCCTCTCCGCCACTGGACCCCTGTCCCGCCTCCCCGCCACTGGACCCCTGTTCCGCCTCCCCGCCACTGGACCCCTGTCCCGCCTCTCCGCCACTGGACACCTGTCCCGCCTCTCCGCCACTGGGCCCCTGTACCGCTTATACAACACTGGGCCCTGTACCGCCTCTCCGCCACTGGGCACCTGTACCGCCTCTCCGCCACTGGGCACCTGCCCCGCCTCTCCGCCACTGGCCCCCTGTCCCGCCTCTCCGCCACTGGGCACCTGTTCCGCCTCTCCGCCACTGGGCCCCTGTACCGCCTCTCCGACGCTGGGCCCTGTCCCGCCTGGACCCCTGTTCCGCCTCTCCGCCACTGGACCCCTGTCCCGCCCCCCGCCTCCCCACCACTGGACCCCTGTCCCGCCTCCCCACCACTGGACCCCTGTTCTGCCTCCCCGCCACTGGACCCCTGTCCCGCTCCGCTCCACTCTGCCCCCTGCTCCACACTGCCATCTGCTCCGCTTTGCTCCCAGGCTCCTATCTGCTCCCAGGCTCGGCTCCACTCCTCTCTGATCCCGCGGCGGGCGGGTCGATGCTGCCTCAGGTGGGATTCGGTCGGTCTCTCTGGCCGCCGCCGCCAGCCGCGGCCACCGTCCAGCCCCTCGTAAACGGACCCACACCGCCGGCCGCCGCCAGGCCCCACTGCGGTACGAGCCGGATTTATCTTCCGAGATCGGGATTCAATCTTGTCGGTGGGGGTTTGATTAGGTTCAATGGGAAAGTGTTTCATAATTTATTAGAGTGGATTTGATTTAAACTTTTGGTATAATTTTGGCTAACCGATCGATCGAGAAGTTGTACCATATGCACAGGAACCATACCATATGCACAGGATATCCAGGAATCGTCCGGAAGAAGTTACCTTCCTTTTTTGATGAGCCATAAAATATCCATGGTCCTACTTGTTCTATACGATTTCTGATGCCAAAGCCGATTGGATTGAATCAGCCTTAGAGGCATTGTTATATTTGCATTGTATCTTTATCTTGGCTGGCTGGATGTGAGTGAGATCAGCCGGGTTTGAATAACTATACTTCTTCCTGTCCCGGGAGCTGCTGCCCGGGCTGGCGGCTGCAGAGAGCGATCAAGGTAAAGAGATGTAAGCATCGCTACCCCGCCCGCGGCCAGTGGCCAGGCTGTGGCGGAGCCCGCTGCCTGTCCGGCTGGTGCTCCGTATGCTGGGCTCTGGGGGAGGGGGGAGCACGAAAACTTGATAGACATTAGTCGAAAGTTAATAATACAGGCTACGAAAAGCAACGCGCATTAGGTATTTATATTTGATCAGTCGATTGTTTCTGAGATCAGACAGGTACGATGGTTTTCACCTTATGTATGCCGTTCTTCTGAACATGAATTCAAGACTTTCGCCAATAATGTAGTAGGTTTTCGTCGATTTTTCGTCCCCTTTGCCGGTGATGCAGTGCCCGCATAATGGCAATCCTCAGCCCACAGTCTGTGCCTCGTGCGATCCAGTGTGTGGGAGCTGTCGGAGCTCCCAGCGCCAGTGCGTGGGAGCTGTCGGAGCTCCCAGCGCCAGTGTGGGAGCTGTCGGAGCTCCCAGCGCCAGTGTGGGAGCTGTCAGAGCTCCCAGCGCCAGTTTGGGAGTTGTCGGAGCTCCCAGCGCCAGTGTGGGAGCTGTCGGAGCTCCCAGCGCCAGTGTGTGGGAGCTGTCTGAGCTCCCAGCGCCAGTGTGAGAGCTGTCGGAGCTCCCAGCGCCAGTGTGGGAGCTGTCGGAGCTCGCAGCGCCAGTTTGGGAGCTGTCGGAGCTCCCAGCGCCAGTGCGAGAGCTGTCGGAGCTCTCAGCGCTAGTGTGGCAGCTGTCGGAGCTCCCAGCGCCAGTGTGGCAGCTGTCGGAGATCCCGGCGCCAGTGTGGGAGCTGTTCGAGCTTTCCGTGTGCACTAGCGGCGGACGGCGATACCACTGACTTCAGCTCTGCATTGCACGTTTTGTGCGCGTGAGTGTGTGTGTGTGTGTGTCAGACGTGTGTGTGTGTGTTTAAGGACCGGCGGCGCCCCGTTACACGCCTTATCACGATGCTGACTTTAATGCTGCAAGGTTACACAGAATACCGAATTGAGGTTTATATGATCCCTGAGTGTATACAATGAGGTAAGAATTTAGAATCCTTCGTTGTTCATGCCCGAAGTATAATGTCGGCTATGAGGATTTCGGCATCTTCACAGGTCATGTTGCATAAGAAGTATATATATATATATATATATATATATATATATATATATATATATATATATATATATATATATGTATATATATATATATATATATATATGTATATATATATGTATATATGTATATATATATATATATATATATATATATATATATATATATATATATATATATATATATATATATATGTATATATATATATGTATATATATATATATATATATATATATATATATATATATATATATATATATATATATATATATATATATATACATATATATATATATATATATATATATATATATATATATATATATATATATATATATATATATATATATATATACATAGCTTCAATTGGGCATTTTTGGTAACCTAGCGCCATTACCGTGAGCAGTGTGTCACACCGAGTCACGTGCTGTGGCTCCCGGAGCGCCGCTGGGACCGCCGAGGTGCGCTGCAGTGGCGCCGTCGCCGACTGCGCCCGATTGCAAGTGCTCTCTGCTTCTCATTCCAGCCTCGTCTGCTTCTCTGAGAGATTCGCCTTCTTATTACAATACACGACACCATGCCTGGTGACTCACAGTGGCTCAGTTTGGAGAGTGCAATGGTGAGGGAGCTGCTGAGCTGGCGAGGAGACGGAAATGGAAATGGCAGAGCTTTTTAAGAAACGTGTCATTCATTCAGCATTTCCATGATTCATCACAAAGACGTGCCCGTAGAATTAACAATGAAAACGCCAGCGGGTCGCAAGTGACGCAGCGCTAGAACCAGACAAACATTACCTTCTCACAAAAATGCAAAGCTCTGTCTCGACGGCAGACACCAACTCTCGTCAACGAATATGAGTTAAAGCATGGCAGTTCGCATTCATTTACACAGACGGATCACGTGGCGATAATCATTGCGGTGCTGGTGGTGTGCGACAGGTATGAGCAAGATTGGGTCCATAAGACACAATGCAACAGTGGTTACAGCGCCGAAGCCGCTGGCGGCGGCAGGGGCAGCAAAACAATCGGGCGAAACGTGGCGGGCGGGTCAGGTGGCCGTGACGGGCGGGTCAGGTCGCCATGACGGGCGGGTCAGGTCGCCGTGACGGGCGGTCAGGTCGCCATGACGGGCGGGTCAGGTCGCCGTGACGGGTGGGTCAGGTCGCCGTGACGGGCGGGTCAGGTCGCCGTGACGGGCGGGTCAGGTCACCGTGACGGGCGGGTCAGGTCGCCGTGACGGGCGGGTCAGGTCGCCGTGACAGGCGGGTCAGGTCGCCGTAACGGGCGGGTCAGGTCGCCGTGACGGGCGGGTCAGGTCGCCGTGACGGGCGGGTCAGGTCGCCGTGCCGGGCGGGTCAGGTCGCCGGAACTTGGCGGCGAGTGCGTCGTCGTGTCGTCCGCGACAGCACCGCCGACACTCCGCAGCGACCGAGGCGCTCGGCAAACAGGCGATAGGATTAGGAAGAGGATAGGTGGAGTGAAAAGGTTGACTTAAGTGGCAATGGTGCTAAAACGGTTTAACAAAATGTTCGAGACTTTTTCCCATTTTTGCAGGAATTTGTCTCTCGCCTTTTTCCGAAATGGCAGAGCTTAGCTGGATATGAATAGGTCGGGTAATGCGTCAGCGGCGAATGAACATCGAAAACAAAACATCATTCGGTGGCAATGGTACAGGGTGTCCGGAAAAAAACATACTCTGGATTTTAGCTCGTGCTTCAATATGCACGTGCCAATTTTTTTTGAAACTTTGCATGCTTATACCTTGGAACGTGGCAAAAGCGATGAACACAGAAACAAGTCCTTTGAGATGCTTTTTAATATTGAAAAGGCGTTTTGTGTGGAAGCCTACATTCCAGGGTGTTCCAGGGTGTCCGGAAAAAAGATACTGTGATTTTCCGTAATAATTTCGGCTATAAACAAACAATATTTTTAACAAAAAATCGAGTATTGTTATATTCACCAGTTCATGGCAAAACAGACACTGCGTGACATTTGTACAGAGACTCCCTTTGTCAGTCACAGCTCACAGTGCAGCCTCCTACAGAAGATGCTCGATGTGCGCCCCCTTCCGGCGGATCAGCTGAGGCAGTCGCACAGTCTGCAGATGGTCGACAGTTTTGTCGATCATCGCTGAGGGCATGCGGCGGACTTCTGCGATGATAGCGCGCTTCATGTCTTCTGTTGTTCTGGGCTTTTCTTCGTAAACACGGTCCTTCACCTTTGTAAGCACGGTCTCCCCACAGAAAGAAATCCAATGGACTGAGGTCCGGGGAATAGGGTGCCCACGCAACCTCCGCCTTGAGGCTGACGGAGGCAGTGTCTGTACAAATGTCATGGCTTATCTGTTTTGCCATGAACTGGTGAATATAACGATACGCGAAATTGTAATATTGTTTGTTTATAACCGAAATTATTGCGGAAAATCACAGTAGCTTTTTTCCCGGATACCATGGGACACACCCTGGAATGTAGTCTTCCACACAAAACGCTTTTGCAATATTAAAAAACATCTCAAAGGACTTATTTCTGTGTCCATCGGTTTTGCCACGTTCCCAGCTATAATCATGACAAGTTTCAAAAAATTGGCACGTACATATTGAAGCACGAGCTAAAATCCAGAGTATGTTTTTTTTCCGGACACCCTGTAGAATGCGTAAGACGTTTTCAAAATTGTCAGTCACAAAATATGTTAGGCAGGAGGCCTCGCGCCTCTAGATGTGTGTTTTTTATGGCATGAAATCAAAGGCCCTTTTGTTGTACACAAATGTGTATATTTGTTTCGCCTCTGAATGGGAAGCCGCGGTCATAACCATCCGTAGTCCTTAAAGGAAATAGTTCACCTTCAACATTAGTTTTAAACTGAGATAGCAGCTTTGTAGCCCGTGTTGGGAAACCCCTATCTGCAAGTTTCTTGACTGAAAAGACTCTCCAGCCGCATATATGTGATTTTTTGGCGAAGGAATGCGGTGCTGGCGAAAGAATGGGGTGCTGGATTTAGCCCGGGCAGAGGCTATACCATCAGCCAATCAGCTTGCAGCTGGTGCTAGCAAGCGAACCGCCGGCTGCCGGTTGGCACATCTCTAATGCGAGTCTATCCTTACGCGACTACTTTCTAATCTGATTGGCTGAACCATTTTGTAAATTCGCGTGACGTCAGGACTCTGACTCAGAGAGTATGCATATAGTTTTGATAAACAATAATAATGTACGGCCTTCTGTCCTGAATCGGCGTGATATAAGGCCATTTTTGACAATATAAAAAGAAATTGTATTAAAAATATAATCAAATCGTGTTGGGTAAAAATTTCAAGGTGAACTATTTCCTTTAACTGTCAGTCTGCCACTGCCGCCGCCGCTGCCTCTGCAACTGTCGACCACGAGCACATACGGGCCTACCAACGTGTCGACATTCCCTGGGCTCGCTACCAGACGTGTCGAGCATTCCCAGCGGCGAGCTACCATGACGGTCGACATCGGCGACTACCAGACGTGTCGACATTCCCAGCGGCGACTACGGACTTGTCGACATCACCAGCGGCGACTACCAGACGTGTCGCATTCCCAGCGGCGACTACCAGACGTGTCGACATTCCCAGCGGCGACTACCAGACGTGACGATATTCCCAGCGGCGACTACCAGACGTGTCGATATTCTCAGCGGCGACTACCAGACGTGTCGCCATTCCCAGCGGCGACTACCAGACGTGTCGATATTCCCAGCGGCGACTACCAGACGTGTCGATATTCTCAGCGGCGACTGCCAGACGTGACGATATTCTCAGCGGCGACTACCAGACGTGTCGAAATTCCCAGCGGCTGCTACCAGACGTGTCGACATTCCCAGCGGCGACTACCAGACGTGTCGATATTCTCAGCGGCGACTACCAGACGTGTCGATATTCCCAGCGGCGACTACCAGACGTGTCGACATTCCCAGCGGCTGCTACCAGACGTGTCGATATTCTCAGCGGCGACTACCAGACGTGTCGATGTTCTCAGCGGCGACTACCAGACGTGTCGATATTCCCAGCGGCGACTACCAGACGTGACGATATTCCCAGCGGCGACTACCAAACGTGTCGACATTCCCAGCGGCGACTACCAGACGTGACGATATTCTCAGCGGCGACTACCAGACGTGTCGATATTCCCAGCGGCGACTACCAGCCGTGTCGATATTCCCAGCGGCGACTACCAGACGTGACGATATTCTCAGCGGCGACTACCAGACGTGTCGATATTCCCAGTGGCGACTACCAGACGTGTCGATATTCTCAGCGGCGACTACCAGACGTGTCGACATTCCCAGCGGCTGCTTAGGCGTGCTGACGGCGCCGAGTGGGGAGTACCGGTCCAGCCCTGCTCCGGTAACCTGGGTCAGGGCCGGGCCTGGTCCCAGTGGTACGGTCTCGTTCTCGGTCCCGGTCCTGGTCCCAGTGGTGCGTTCCCGGTTCTGGTCAGTGGTCCAGTCCCAGTCCTGGTCCCAGTGGTCCGTTCCCAGTCCCGGTCCTGGTCCCAGTGGTCCGTTCCCGGTCCCGGTCCTGGTCTCAGTGGTCCGGTCCCGGTATCAGTGGTCCGGTCACGGTCCTGGTCCAGTCCCGGCCTGTTCCCGGTCACGCACACTATTCCCTGCCTCAGAAACAGAGCATAGCTCGCACACTATTACCCTGTCTCTGAAACAGAGCATAGCTATCGCACCATTACCTTGCCTCAGAAACAGAGCATAGCTCGCACACTATTACCCTGCCTCAGAAACAGAGCATAGCTCGCACACTATTACCCTGCCTCAGAAACAGAGCATAGCTATCGCACCATTACCCTGCCTCAGAAACAGAGCATAGCTCGCACACTATTACCCTGTCTCAGAAACAGAGCATAGCTCGCACACTATTACCCTGCCTCAGAAACAGAGCATAGCTATCGCACTATTACCCTGCCTCAGAAACAGAGCATAGCTCGCACACTATTACCCTGCCTCAGAAACAGAGCATTGCTCGCACACTATTACCCTTCCTCAGAAACAGAGCATAGCTCGCACACTATTACCCTGCCTCAGAAACAGAGCACAGCTATCGCACTATTACCCTGCCTCAGAAACAGAGCATAGCTCGCACTATTACCCTGCCTCAGAATGAATACTCTGAGCAGAGCATAGCTCGCACTATTACCCTGCCTCAGAATGAATACTCTGAACAGAGCATTGCTCGCACTATTACCCTGCCTCAGAATGAATACTCTGAACAGAGCATAGCTCGCACTATTACCCTGCCTCAGAATGAATACTCTGAACAGAGCATAGCTCGCACTATTACCCTGCCTCAGAATGAATACTCTGAACAGAGCATAGCTCGCACTATTACCCTGCCTCAGAATGAATACTCTGAACAGAGCATAGCTCGCACTATTACCCTGCCTCAGAATGAATCACATTGCTCGCACTATTACCCTGCCTCAGAATGAATACTCTGAGCAGAGCATAGCTCGCACTATTACCCTACCTCAGAATGAATACTCTGAACAGAGCATAGCTATCGCACTATTACCCTGCCTCAGAAGAACAGAGCATAGCTCGCACTATTACCCTGCCTCAGAATGAATACTCTGAACAGAGCATTGCTCGCACTATTACCCTGCCTCAGAATGAATACTCTGGACAGAGCATTGCTCGCACTATTACCCTACCTCAGAATGAATACTCTGGACAGAGCATAGCTCGCACTATTACCCTGCCTCAGAATGAATACTCTGAACAGAGCATAGCTCGCACTATTACCCTGCCTCAGAATGAATACTCTGAACAGAGCATAGCTCGCACTATTACCCTGCCTCAGAATGAATACTCTGGACAGAGCATAGCTCGCACTATTACCCTGCCTCAGAATGAATACTCTGAACAGAGCATAGCTCGCACTATTACCCTACCTCAGAATGAATACTCTGAACAGAGCATAGCTATCGCACTATTACCCTGCCTCAGAAGAACAGAGCATAGCTCGCACTATTACCCTGCCTCAGAATGAATACTCTGAACAGAGCATAGCTCGCACTATTACTCTGCCTCAGAATGAATACTCTGAACAGAGCATTGCTCGCACTATTACCCTGCCTCAGAATGAATACTCTGGACAGAGCATTGCTCGCACTATTACCCTGCCTCAGAATGAATACTCTGAACAGAGCATAGCTCGCACTATTACCCTGCCTCAGAATGAATACTCTGAGCAGAGCATAGCTCGCACTATTACCCTGCCTCAGAATGAATACTCTGAACAGAGCATAGCTCGC
>JAXIVJ010016732.1:5000-28069 GCA_036785665.1 Chirona hameri | reverse complement strand
CCACTCCTGACCGGACCGGACCAGGCCAGTCCGGACCGGGCCGGACCACGTCTGTGACGCGTCCGGGCCGAATCCAGACCAGGCCGGACCGGACCGGGCCGAATCCAGACCAGGCCACTCCTGACCGGGCCGGACCAGGCCGGACCACGTCTGTGACGCGTCCGGGCCGAATCCAGACCAGGCCACTCCTGACCGGGCCGAATCCAGACCAGGCCACTCCTGACCGGGCCGAATCCAGACCAGGCCACTCCTGACCGGGCCGAATCCAGACCAGGCCACTCCTGACCGGGCCGAATCCAGACCAGGCCACTCCTGACCGGGCCGAATCCAGACCAGGCCACTCCTGACCGGGCCGAATCCAGACCAGGCCACTCCTGACCGGGCCGAATCCAGACCAGGCCACTCCTGCCCGGGCCGAATCCAGACCAGGCCACTCCTGACTGGGCCGAATCCAGACCGGGCCAGTCCGGACCGGGCCAGACCGGACCAGGCCAGGCCGGACCGGGCCGAGTTGGTTCGGTCATCAGACAGAGGCCGGTGATCAGCCGGCCGGCCGGCCGAGTTTCGGGGCCGAACACAGCGGTGTCCGAAGTCCAGAGAGCGGTGACCGGACTGCCCGGCCTCCGCCGCCGCCGCCGCCCCGGGCTACGGCCGATCCTCGCCAGAGCCGCCCCGACGGTAATTTGACAGCAAAAAAGTTGGTCTCCAGTGCTGGGGGCGGCGGGTGGCGACTTCGTCCCGCGGTTGGCGGCAGAGCGGACCGCCTGCTCCGGGCATTGGCCGCGCCAGGTGACCGGAGCTGGGCACTGATTGGCACTGCCGCCCGGGCCGGCCACGGAACTGGGACGGACCGTGAACCACATTACGTTCGTTCCTGTCTACTCTCCAGGCTAACAGGAGTTTCAGACCGCCCTGATGTCACCGTCTTTTGTTCACCGTCCAGTGTAATGGCCATATATTCTCCAACCTGTCCTAATGTCGGCCAGTTCGGGTCGTGCGCCGACCTACACTGGCTATGCTGCTATAAATCCACTGGCTGATTCTGTGCCGACTGGGGCAGACGGACTATTACCATTGTCACGTACTAAAAAAAACGCTGTGCGGACAAGGGAAAGCACACAGAAGTATTGCGTGTGAACCAGCCATGATGACGTCTTCCTTCGCATCGTAGTTGCTGTGCATTTTGCCTAGTTCCCATTAATTTCAGCCTCGTTGGGATATCTGCACGTGCCGTTTCCCTTGAGGGCTGGTTCTCACGTTTGGATACTAATTGCTCTGTTGTTTTTCCAGTGAAATGTTTAACTTTCTACGTATGTATATCTTGCTTAACCCTCGCCCGGGTGGGGGGGGGGGGGGGGGGGGGGGTGGGGGTGGATGCCACCCCCTCGGTTTTTTCTGGAATACATCGCGTAGTTTCTAACCGATTGCGATGGAACTTTCAGTACCCTATTTTTGACAAATTCGACACATGCTCTCAAAATTTTGCATTTCTAACCCACATGCCCCGTGACCTGTTTCTCAAGGTCATGGCAGGCGCAACTGGCGTCCCGCAGTATCGATGCTTGTAACTTGTGCAGTTTCCGAGTGTTTGTTGTTCAGGATGCACAGGTGTTTGCAGGTGACAGTTGTGGTTTCCACTGAGATTGTGACCTTGATTGACCCTTTCAGAAGTCAACTGAGGTCATTGACCTCTGATGACCTCAGATTACTTTTTTGGGCTTATGGCGGTTTCTAGGACATTTTGTGACGCTGATTTCAAATTTGGGATCCATTTTACATAATTATATGTTCCACCGGGGTCATGCGCTTCCACAGGTCAACCGAGGTCACTGACCTCAGATGATGACCTCAGATGACCTGACATGATCTTTTTGGAATTTGGCAGTTATTAGGACATTTTGTGACACTGATTACGAATTTGGCACCCATTAAGCATTATGATATGCTCATTCACGATTCTAGCTCGATAAAATTCAATTGATACGCATTTACACTTTTGATGACTTTGGGGTCATTGACATGACCTCAGAGGTCACCTAATGACCCAAGACCTTAAAATCGGGTATCATCGGCTTCCTCTCGTCACAATCAACACGCTCGTCTTTCTTTGAATCGAAGCTCTAGCTCAATTAGGGGGCGAAACGCTAAGGGGGGGGGGGGTCATACCCCCTCCCCCGAACATTAGTGTTCTTGGCCTACCCGGGCGAGGGTTAATGCACCTGCAATGACCTGTTGGCCGACAAGTGTTCGCGAAATATCGTAGTGACTTGCGCTTGGAAACAACTTGACACATGTCTTCGAGTAAAGCCCCAATGCGTCTTTGTCCCGCATTTACATAGTTTAGAACGTTGGCGTAAATTTGACTTCCCGGAGGCGACCAGCAATATATATACTCGTGTCACATTATTGGGAGTGGCAGGCGCATACCTCAGTCGCGATATTTGGTTATTAGGAGTGGCAGGCGCATACCTCAGTGGCGATATTTGGTTATTAGGAGTGGCAGGCGCATACCTCAGTCGCGATATTTGGTTCATTTATGCATAACTGACGATCGATAAAGCAGAAGCTTGCCAAAATGTAGCATGCAACGGATAGAGAATGCCGTGATAAAAACGCCGATGCCGTTCTAAATAAATGAGTTCGACGGTCGCATAGGTAAGTTAGGTAGCTACATATATGTAAGCGTTACGGAAGGTGGATTTTGTTAAATTTAATTTTGCCTAAAGCTCACATCGTACCAGTGTCCCAAAATGTGTCGATTTAGGTGAGAAATGACGACCAAATGTGAATAATTTTCCACCCTCACTCCCCATTTTAGGAGTGAAATTTCCACTCGCATATTATGAATTGTGATATTGATTCTGACATAAATATTGACAACAAATACATCATTTCAATCAAAACTACTGCTTTTCATATTCAAAACAGAAATCAATATTGTACCATTTTCTACATAATTTTCAACTCTCGTTTTTTTTCTCTCAAATTTTCCACTGACCCAAGCAAAAATGAAATTTGAGACACTGCATCGTACACATACCTAAGTACATAATATATGCATTCATTCGGCTTCGGTAGATCACGGTGTCCCGTGGCGAGCTCCCCGCTGTTCGTGGCACCGAGCGAACAAGCAGTAAATCATGTTGACATATGTTCCAGGCCTGAAGCCAGTCAACCACTTCAGCCGGGGTATGCTGCTCGTTGTTTGCCAACAACTGTTGCACATAAAATGTCATGCTTTGTACAAACGTCATAGCATGTGGGCTTACATGATCAACAGAGGAGAAAATGGTTTCAAAAGTATGCACATTGCACAAACCTATTGACGATTGTCTTAACTGTCGCATTTGATCCTCTTCGAGATATATATGACTGAACCCCTTGAACGTTTATTATCATGCACGTGTATATACCTAATCGTTTCCTAATTTGGTTTCACACAGTTTTACCATCACCAGCCGCTATTTTAAGTACGCATAATACCACCCTTCCTTTTTACCGTGTGCCCTAATGCGCACTGCGTTCCCACCGCGGCGTCCGAATAGATTGGCGTGGTGTGCCGGTTCGGATGTAGTCGCCGCTTCCCACCGTTCCAGCTGGTGTGGGGTTACGTCGCGGCGGGACTGCGGTCGCCGGCACAGGGCTGGTCGCCCACCGCTGGCCAGTCCTAACTTGATCCCCGCTGGTGAGGTGCTGCGCCGCGGCCGGCGGGGCGTGGGAGCGGCAGCGGCGCCGCCGGCGGTGGCAGCGGGAATCCCCAGCAGTGGGCAGGCCTATTGCTTGGCTGTCAGACCAGCAGGGCTGTGTCATATATGTGGTGCCCTGTTTTATGCATGGTTTTGCCTGACTAGACTGCTTGGGACAGCTGTCTGAAGTGTCTGTTCTCTCCATCTGTCTCGTCTGCAGCAGTCACATCCACTGACCCAAAACATGAGCCAGATGGGCGGAGAAACCGTGACGAACTGAACACAGCTCGGTGACCGTTCCTCTTGTATACCATGCATCTATGTACTGTAATCAGTGCAGTCATCATACTGTTCGGACACAGCTGTCTGGAGTACATTGCTGTCCGGTTCTATCTGAGCTACAGTTCGTGACTGCTGATGTCTGTGTGCCGGCAGGTGTCTTCAGTCCCGGACAGCTGGTGACTGCAGCCCGTTCAATGTGGCCCCGCAGCCGGGCGCCGTGCCTGTGAGCGACCTCCTCCCGGTCTGCACCATGACGCTGAAGCTGGTCCGCTCGGGTCCGGTGCGGGTGGAGCGGCGGCGGGCTCCGACTCCAGCCGCCGTCGTCTGTGTACCGCTGCTCTGCGTGCTGGCCGTCACCTCCCTGCTGGTGATGGGTACGCTGAGCCGGCAGCAGCAGCAGCAGTGGGAGGCTGCCGCCCCGCCGCCGCCGCTGCCGGCCGGCTTCAGCCGCCTCTACCCGCGCAACGTCTCCCTACCCGGCATCGGCAGGTTCCGATACGTCATCAACACAGACGCCTGTCGCGCTGATGACGTCACTATACTGGTGTTGGTGACGTCACACGAGGGTAACCAGAGGCTGCGAGCCGCCTGGCGGCGTCTGCTGCCGGCGGAGGAGCTGGCGAAGCTCGGCGCCCGCCGTGTGTTTCTGCTCGGGCGACCCTCACAGCAGGCGGGGTACACCAGCGTTAACGAGACGCTGGTGGAGGCGGAGAGCGGACAGCATGCTGATATAGTGCAGGGTGACTTCAGTGAGAGCTACCGCAACCTGACGCTGAAGCACCTGATGGGGCTGCGCTGGGTGGCCGACTACTGCCCACAGGCGCGCTATGTCGTCAAAATGGACGACGACATCGCCGTGGATGTGTACCAGCTGCATGATAAGCTAACCGAGCGCTACCCTCCTAAGGACCTCCTGCTCGGTCTGATCCATTACGACATGCAGCCGGTACGCGACCCGGCCAGCAAGTGGTACGTACCGGCCGCAGAGTACCCGGGGGAGTTCTACCGGCCGTTCCTCTCGGGCTGGATGTACGTGGCCTCCCAGGACGTGGTGCGTCGCCTCCTCGCCGCCGCAGAGCGCCGCCGGACCTTCTGGATCGACGACGTGTACGTGACAGGCACACTGGCTGGTGATGCAGTGGTCAAGCTCAGCAGTCTGAACGCCTACTACACGCCGCACGTGAACCACCTCGAGTGCTGTACGCGCTCCGAGCGGCTGCTGTGTGACTACATTGTGGGTCCAGCGGGCGGTGACGAGGCGCTGCTTACGGACTTCCTGGGCCAGGCGCGCCGCTGCTGGCGGTCCGACTGCGGCAGAAGGAAGCCGGAGGTGTCGGTAGAGCGGACCTGTGTGGGCACGGGGAAATACCGGCACACAGAGCTGGGACCGGGCACGGCCGAGGTGGTGCCCGTCAGCTGGGGCTCCAGCTGACCGCCGACGCTCGCTGTGCCGTCCGCTGTGGGGGTACAGGGATGAAATGTGCTGCCATGTGTTATAGCAGCAGCTAGAATCCATTTCTGGGCCACACAGTTCTAGAGATGTACTCATAAAAGGGAACGAAACGGTGCAGGGACGAAGGTCTGCTAAAAATGTGTGCATGACCTTTCCTATAAATTGGAATGTTTCCGAGATTTCTGCAGCATCTTTCGCCTTGTTGCCTCCGAGGCTCCGGTGACCTCGGTCAGCTGCCAGACGCATGGAGGGTTTGGTTGTGCTGCCATCTGTAGTGTGAAGGCAGCAGTGAACTGGAGAGGCACTGGCGAAGTGATGACATAGCAGCCTGTAGCATAACCCGCTCTGTGTGAATGGTGCGTGCGCGTATGAGTTTTCTTGCCGCCGATACTGAAAGGCAGCAGTATGGAGGGGTCACCATGGGTACATTGTCACTCATCCTGCACAAAGTATGGTGGGTCGGATAGAATGCGCTTATTAATATAGTATTAAACTATTTAATGCACATTTGTTGACATTGACGATTCCGCTTTTATTCCGTGGCCAGCCTGCTTCGTTGTGTTAACATTGCGTTTCGCCGAGTCCCGTTGGCTGCTGGCGGTGGTCTGTTTTGCTGGCGTATCGCATGTGATTGGAGTCTAGTCGGGACAGGTGCAGTCACTGTATGTGTGTGTGCGTGGGTCGGCCACTGGCGCCTCGAATTCGCCACTGATTAATATACGGTAAATACACGTCAAAGTATGTTGATACGTGAATTAAAATGGATCAGTATCACGTTGCGACAATGTAAGGCGAAATTTAGATATAAGTAACAAGTTTAATTAGTGTGGCTCAACTCTATCGTAATATTTCGTCAGGACGGCCCGACGGGCAAAAACTGTCCTCCATGGCCAGTAATGCCAATAGCAAAAGCTGCTGTAAACGCCCTTTTGTTGCATATTGTATTGCGTGTTGTTTGGCGTCATGTACGTTTCCATTTAAGTTTATTTTGCTGGCCAAGAGATGGCTTATCTGGCTAACCCAGGTGGGGGTCAAGCGGAAACGGGTTTTCAAGGTGACCCCTACGGCGCCGGGAAGGGCGGAAGGTATGCCCATCCCGGTACTCCAGACGCTCTTTCGTTCACCGGGCGTGGCAGCGTGCGGCTGACAGGCTACCACCACTCTTTGGTTTATTGGGCCCGCCCGGTGAGGTGTGGGTCTCGCTGGTCATTTGTGATTGGGCTTTTGTTTTGAAGAACTGCGCGACTGCCACCAGTAACCGTGTGGCGCTGTACCGAGCAGGTCTGTGGACACGTCGTGATCTGACAGGACATTTTGTGCATCGCTTTTCTTTTGTCGGGGGAGTTATGCAGTTTTGAGTGTTAACCAGCGCCGTGCTGGTGCTCGGCGCCATCTTCGCCATGCCCGTGGGGGAGGGGGGGGGACGTTTCGACCCCGCCCCCCTCGAACACGGCTCCTATGGAACGTAGGCAAGGAACAACGAAAATACTGTTCGAAAGCTTGTCGAAAATAATTTTGAAACTATTTCAGTCATGTTTTGGCTCGGGTCAATATTGAAGTCACCAGAGGTCATCAAAGGTCAGATTTTCCAGTTTCAGAACTTTGCTCCAGAAACCCTAACATATTTCGGGAACTATGATAGCTAGGAACAAACTGAAAAAGCAATTGAAAACTCTTGAAACATGCAATCGCTATTGGTGTCCTCAAATTTTAGCTCAGGTCAATGGTGTAGGCTCCAGAGGATATCAAAGGTAACAAATGTTATTGTTTGGCAAAACAGTTTTCGCAAATAACTTTTTAGTTAATAAAGATATAATCATTTGGACGCCATCGTGTTCGTCTCGTCAGGGCGTTCTGAATCATATTCATGGTGACCAGGTAAGGTAAACTAAAATAATTTACCTTAGATCAAGTGGTGACCCAAGTAGGTCATAAAGCACATTAAGAGACGTGTCTCGACGAGACAAACACATTGGTGCCGGTTACATTTATCTATCTTTATTATGTCGAGAGTTATTGACACCGAAGTGTTGGTGACCTCGGCTGACCCTGTAGAGGTAACTGAACAAAAATTGCACCTGGGTCATCAATAATGGCCTATGATAACATGATACAGAAGGAAATGAACTGATATGCGTATCTTCGGAAGAGGAGGCATTTGAATATTTCCCCATTTACTTATAATGGGGAGGTCACTAAATTGACCCGATCTTGGGTCAACGATATAAAAAAGACATGCAAATTGTAGGTACCTATGACCTTATGAAATCATGCATGTATTAAACTGATCGGCCACAAACTGGGGCTGTGGTACGACCGCAAACTTGTAAGGTGGGTCACGTGACCTGGCCTGATGACCTGAGGTCAAAACTTTCACACAATGTGGGAGTGCCAAATTTGGCGGCGCTTTTCCGCTATCCTCGAAAAGCCTAAGGGGCGCCCCCCCCCCCCCCCCCCCGGCACGGCGCGGGTTAACCCGCACCCCGCTGGGGTCTCCAGTCGAACTCGCCCCGCTGGGAGAGGGGTACATTTTACCCCCTCGTATCTTCCGAACCAATGACCGCAGCGGGACGCACAAGGCGGCGATCGAAAGCTCTCAAGGAGTCGAATATATTGCAAACCCGAAATTCTTAAAACAAGGTCACATGTCAGGTCACGATCAGCTCAAAGGTCAAAATTGAGGTATTTGAGTTTTTGGGCCATATTTTCCATGCAAAGCCTTAGCTTGCGGCTATTATAGCACAAGGTGCTCCCGAAGGTATAATGCATCTCCCGTATGAGCGAAAGTGAAATTGTAAGCAAAGGTCAAGTCACATCACAATATCAATCAGGTCACAAAAGGTCACTATTGGCAAGAGGTCTACGAAAGTCATGCAATACATGTTTTATGGGTTATTCTACACGTATACAGGTGTAACTCCACCACCCTCCCCGTGTGTGCATGTGTAACTCCACCACCCTCCCCCTGTGCATGTGTAACTCCACCACCCTCCCCGTGTGCATGTGTAACTCCACCACCCTCCCCGTGTGCATGTGTAACCCCACCACCCTCCCCGTGTGCATGTGTAACTCCACCACCCTCCCCGTGTGTATATATCGATAGTATCAGCCATTTTACCATCTTGACCCCATATAATATCCCTCAGGACTCTGCACCGAGCGGCTGTGACTGGGACTGTGCAGTACCACACGCCGTCTGCGCCGCGGGCGGCTGTCACACTGCAGCGGCTGGGACTGTGCTGTACCACACGCCGTCTGCGCCGCGGGCGGCTGTCACACTGCAGCGGCTGGGACACACGCCGTCTGCGCCGCGGGCGGCTGTCACACTGCAGCGGCTGGGACTGTGCAGTACCACACGCCGTCTGCGCCGCGGGCGGCTGTCACACTGCAGCGGCTGGGACTGTGCTGTACCACACGCCGTCTGCGCCGCGGGCGGCTGTCACACTGCAGCGGCTGGGACACACGCCGTCTGCGCCGCGGGCGGCTGTCACACTGCAGCGGCTGTGACACACGCCGTCTGCGCCGGGGGCGGCTGTCACACTGCAGCGGCTGGGACTGTGCAGTACCACACGCCGTCTGCGCCGCGGGCGGCTGTCACACTGCAGCGGCTGGGACTGTGCAGTACTACACGCCGTCTGCGCCGCGGGCGGCTGTCACACTGCAGCGGCTGGGACTGTGCAGTGCCACACGCCGTCTGCGCCGCGGGCGGCTGTCACACTGCAGCGGCTGGGACTGTGCAGTACCACACGCCGTCTGCGCCGCGGGCGGCTGTCACACTGCAGCGGCTGGGACTGTGCAGTACCACACGCCGTCTGCGCCGCGGGCGGCTGTCACACTGCAGCGGCTGGGACACACGCCGTCTGCGCCGCGGGCGGCTGTCACACTGCAGCGGCTGGGACTGTGCAGTACCACACGCCGTCTGCGCCGGGGGCGGCTGTCACACTGCAGCGGCTGGGACACACGCCGTCTGCGCCGCGGGCGGCTGTCACACTGCAGCGGCTGGGACTGTGCAGTACCACACGCCGTCTGCGCCGCGGGCGGCTGTCACACTGCAGCGGCTGGGACTGTGCAGTACCACACGCCGTCTGCGCCGGGGGCGGCTGTCACACTGCAGCGGCTGGGACACACGCCGTCTGCGCCGCGGGCGGCTGTCACACTGCAGCGGCTGGGACTGGGCAGTACCACACGCCGTCTGCGCCGCGGGCGGCTGTCACACTGCAGCGGCTGTGACTGTGCAGTACCACACGCCGTCTGCGCCGGGGGCGGCTGTCACACTGCAGCGGCTGGGACTGTGCAGTACCACACGCCGTCTGCGCCGCGGGCGGCTGTCACACTGCAGCGGCTGGGACTGGGCAGTACCACACGCCGTCTGCGCCGCGGGCGGCTGTCACACTGCAGCGGCTGGGACTGTGCAGTACCACACGCCGTCTGCGCCGCGGGCGGCTGTCACACTGCAGCGGCTGGGACTGTGCAGTGCCACACGCCGTCTGCGCCGCGGGCGGCTGTCACACTGCAGAAGGATCGGTGCCCCCCCCCCCCCCCCCGACACACACAGCCATGCTGCTGTCACGGCCGCTCCTGTTTCTGTTGCGCCATTCCAGCCCGTCGCGTCATGTGCTGCGCTGTGTTATGATCCGTTACTGCTGCCGTCCGATCCAAGTCGGCACAAAAATAACTCATTTGAACCAGGTTGTATATTCACCAGAATGGTTTTGACGATGAAAGAAATGTGTCTGCAATGTTGAGCAAGCTAAACATAAATCTACTGAAAACAACAACAACCGAACAGTAGGTATATACTCGTAAGCTTCGCTCGATAGCTTAGCTAATTGCATATATTAGGTGAAAACAAGGTCTCTAACCAATTAGTGACCCGGGGGCATGAATAATAAATAAAGAAACACAATATGGTTTGAACGGCAATATAAAACAATGCTAACATAGCCGGCTGACCGTTGGCAGCCAGTGTGTAGTGAGGACAAACGGCGCCCCTCCACCAGAGGCCGGCCGTCCCTCCGTCAGAGGCCGGCCGTCCCTCCGTCAGAGGCCGGCCGTCCCTCCACCAGAGGCCGGCCGTCCCTCCGTCAGAGGCCGGCCGTCCCTCCACCAGAGGCCGGCCGTCCCTCCGTCAGAGGCCGGCCGTCCCTCCACCAGAGGCCGGCCGTCCCTCAGTCACAGGCCGGCCGCCCCTCCGTCAGAGGCCGGCCGCCCCTGGGCTGTCCCTCCATCAGAGGCCGGCCGCCCCTCCGTCAGAGGCCGTCCCTGGGCTGTCCCTCCGTCAGAGGCCGGCCATCCCTGGGCTGTCCCTCCGTCAGAGGCCGGCCGTCCCTGGACTGTCCCTCCGTCAGAGGCCGTCCCTGAGCTGTCCCTCCGTCAGAGGCCGGCCGTCCCTGGACTGTCCCTCCGTCAGAGGCCGGCCGCCCCTGGATTGTCCCTCCGTCAGGGGCCGGCCGTCCCTGGGCTGTCCCTCCGTAAGAGGCCGGCCGTCCCTGGGCTGTCCCTCCGTCAGAGGCCGGCCGTCCCTCCGTCAGAGGCCGGCCGTCCCTGGGCTGTCCCTCCGTCAGAGGCCGGCCGCCCCTGGATTGTCCCTCCGTCAGGGGCCGGCCGTCCCTGGGCTGTCCCTCCGTCAGAGGCCGGCCGTCCCTGGGCTGTCCCTCCGTCAGAGGCCGGCCGCCCCTGGATTGTCCCTCCGTCAGGGGCCGGCCGTCCCTGGGCTGTCCCTCCGTCAGAGGCCGGCCGTCCCTGGGCTGTCCCTCCGTCAGAGGCCGGCCGCCCCTGGATTGTCCCTCCGT
The DNA here is from genome assembly GCA_036785665.1 of Chirona hameri. Taxonomy (NCBI): domain Eukaryota; kingdom Metazoa; phylum Arthropoda; class Thecostraca; order Balanomorpha; family Balanidae; genus Chirona; species Chirona hameri. The sequence continues at coordinate 16,856 of JAXIVJ010016732.1, read as the reverse complement.
CAGGGGCCGGCCGTCCCTGGGCTGTCCCTCCGTCAGAGGCCGGCCGTCCCTGGGCCGTCCCTCCGTCAGAGGCCGGCCGTCCCTGGGCTGTCCCTCCGTCAGAGGCCGGCCGTCCCTGGGCTGTCCCTCCGGCAGAGGCCGGCCGTCCCTCCGTCAGAGGCCGGCCGTCCCTGGGCTGTCCCTCCGTCAGGGGCCTGCCGCCCCTGGATTGTCCCCTCCGTCAGAGGCCGACCGTCCCTCCGTCAGAGGCCGGCCGTCCCTGGGTCGTCTCCGCCGCCGTCTGCCGGCTGCATTACCTGCATGGCGGCCCAGCAGTCGCCGCTGGAGAAGGCGACAGGCAGCGGGACCAGGAGCGGGCCCGGGTGACCGGCCGCGGCCAGCAGCGCGTCCAACCGGCCCACCTGCCGCTCCACCAGCGTCCGGAACACGGTCAGCCGCGCCCGCGGCACCTGCCGGCACACAGACAGTCAAGTGACCGCCCCGCGGCACCTGCCGGCACACAGACAGTCAAGTGGTCGCTCCCACGGCACCTGCCGGCACACATACAGTCAAGTGGTCGCTCCCACGGCACCTGCCGGCACACAGACAGTCAAGTGACCGCCCCACGGCACCTGCCGACACACAGACAGTCAAGTGACCGCCCCTACGGCACCTGCCGACACACATACAGTCAAGTGGTCGCTCCAACGGCACCTGCCGGCACACAGACAGTCCAGTGACCGCCCCCCCCCCCCCCCTCCCCACGGCACCTGCCGGCACACAGACAGTCAAGTGACCGCCCCGCGGCACCTGCCGGCACACAGACGGTCCAGTGACCGCCCCCCCCCCCCCCCTCCCCACGGCACCTGCCGGCACACACAGTCAAGTGACCGCCCCGCGGCACCTGCCGGCACACAGACAGTCCAGTGACCGCCCCCCCCCCCCCTCTCCCACGGCACCTGCCGGCACACAGACAGTCAAGTGACCGCCCCGCGGCACCTGCCGGCACACAGACAGTCCAGTGACCGCCCCCCCCCCCCCCCCCCTCCCCACGGCACCTGCCGGCACACACAGTCAAGTGACCGCCCCGCGGCACCTGCCGGCACACAGACAGTCCAGTGACCGCCCCCCCCCCCCCCCCCCCTCCCCACGGCACCTGCCGGCACACAGACAGTCAAGTGACCGCCCCGCGGCACCTGCCGGCACACAGACAGTCCAGTGACCGCCCCCCCCCCCTCCCCACGGCACCTGCCGGCACACAGACAGTCCAGTGACCGCCCCCCCCCCTCCCCACGGCACCTGCCGGCACACAGACAGTCAAGTGACCGCCCCGCGGCACCTGCCGGCACACAGAAAGTCCAGTGACCGCCCCCCCCCCCCCCCCCACGGCACCTGCCGGCACACACAGTCAAGTGACCGCCCCGCGGCACCTGCCGGCACACAGACAGTCCAGTGACCGCCCCCCCCCCCCCCCCCTCCCCACGGCACCTGCCGGCACACAGACAGTCAAGTGACCGCCCCGCGGCACCTGCCGACAACAGTCACGTGACCGTCCGTCCGTCCAACGTCTGATAGACTGGGAAGACACCAACACAGACCGCGACGCCATTCGGTGGTCCCGTTGCCGTTCGGCTTGTGCAACCCATAAATATTGATTAATGTCATCAAAAAGGGTATCATTCTAGTACCAAAACTTCAGAGAACCACATGAGACGTGAGCCCGTTTCATTTTAAGCCAAAATCAATATTTGTATAACCACCCTAGTGCACACCTCGAACCGACACAGCTGCCGGCGCGTTTATGAGTTTGAAACTCTAATGAACCTGCACTACTGAACTCAACAACTGGAAGGGAAAGGGTGCCTGAGAGCGGTCGCGGCCGGCCGCCACGCTGGAACGCCGGGCCAGGCGACGGGTGGCGAGGAGTATGAATGGAGGGGTCGGACGCGTTTTATTAAACCTGTCATTATAAGCTTCATGCTTGCAAATATGAATACATGTTGGGTGGATATTGGACGGATTTGATTGTGCTTTACAGCTGTATAATGTTTATCGATTTTTTTAATTTTATCGACACAGTGCATACTCCGGGCCGATCATTTGTCTACACATCTGTGTTTGTCCCATGTCCATGCGAGCGACTCGTGGTTGCCGAGATACTGGTCCGGGATTGCAACCCCCAACAGCCCCGCTGTGTTAATCCGCGTTCGGTTCGGCGATCCAACATGGCGGCCAGGCGCGACAGCCCGCGCCATACCCGGCTGCGCGTGCCGCCACCCTCTGACCTGCACACCTAGTGCCGACGCATCTGCCGTCAGCATGACGTCACCACCGGTGGGCAGTGCGAATTTTGTAATAGGATTGACAACTGGCGGCCGGGTCAGGGTCTGACCTGGGTAGCGGACCAGGGTCTGGCCGGGTCAGGGATCGGGGCAGGGTCTCCGGCCGGCCGTCCCTCCTCAGGGTCTCCGGCCGGCCGGTAAAGTCAGACCCGTCAGGGTCTAGCCGGGACAGGTTCTGGCCTGGGTAGCGGACCAGGGTCTGGCCGGGTCAGGGATCGGGGCAGGGTCTCCGACCGGTAAAGTCAGACCGCGTCAGGGTCTGGCCGGGGCAGGGTCACCACTAACCTCCCAGAGCAGCTCGTCATGCAGCTGGACCAGCAGCGGCACGTCAGGCGCTGCCTCCGTCACCGCCAGCATCACCAGCTTACACAGGTCCGCCGCCGAGCCCTGGATGCTGAAGTTGACCGCCTGCCGCTCCGCCTGACTGCGCACCTGCACACACGGGGAGGGTGGTGGAGTTACACCTGCACACACGGGGAGGGTGGTGGAGTTACACCTGCACATACGGGAGGGTGGTGGAGTTACACCTGCACACACGGGGAGGGTGGTGGAGTTACACCTGCACACACGAGGAGGGTGGTGGAGTTACACCTGCACATACGGGGAGGGTGGTGGAGTCACACCTGCACACACGGGGAGGGTGGTGGAGTTACACCTGCACACACACACACTGCACACATTTGCAAGCGGTGCCATGACTTAAGTGCTTTGGCACTTTTGCACCAATTGCTAGATTGTAATTTCTGCATTATTATGTGTATTATGAATACAATCTCACAAACAAACACGGGGAGGGTGGTGGAGTTACACCTGCACACACGGGGAGGGTGGTGGAGTTACACCTGCACACACGGGGAGGGTGGTGGAGTTACACCTGCACACACGGAGAAGATAGTGGAGTTGAGTGTACACCTGCACAGACGGGGAGGGTGGTGGAGTTGAGTGTACACCTGCACAGACGGGGAGGGTGGTGGAGTTGAGTGTACACCTGCACAGACGGGGAGGGTGGTGGAGTTGAGTGCACACCTGCACACACGGGGAGCATAGTGGAGTTGAGTGTACACCTGCACACACGGGGAGGGTGGTGGAGTTACACCTGCACACACGGGGAGGGTGGTGGAGTTACACCTGCACACACGGGTAGGGTGGTGGAGTTACACATGCACACACGGGGAGGATGGTGGAGTTGAGTGTACACCTGCACACACAGGGACGGTGGTGGAGTTGAGTGACTGCGCAACCCGTCCGTATTCGTTGGCTGGGTAGACGTCAGTAGTGACCCGCCACCGGCAGCCAGCTGGTTCTCACCTGCTGCTGTGCTGACGTGATAGCCGCCACCCAGCGGCGCCGGCCGAGCAGCGAGGTGACGAAGCCGTCCCTCCGGCAGTCGGCCACCACCTGGCGACTGAAGCCGCTGATCGCCGGACACGTGGCGAGGAAGCCGTCCAGCGCGTCCTGCGCCTGCTGTGGCGCGCACTCCAACACCTCGGCCAGACGTTCTCGGCCGGCGCCGTACACGGCCGCGTACACCAGCCGCTTGGTGCTCTCTCGCTGGGCGTCATCGACAGCGGCGGCCGGCCGTCCGGTCCACAGGGCGGCCAGCTGACGGAAGATGTCGCCACCTGGAGCGTCGCGGATGGCAGCCGTCAGGTGCGCGTCACGCGACAGGTGCGCCAATAGACGCAGTTCCATCTGGCAAAAGTCCACCGACAACAGCGCCTGTCCAGACCGCGCCACGAACGGCGCGCGGGCAAGGATAGTCTTCTGGTCGCCAGGTTCTGCGTCGTAGAGCAGCGAGAGTGGCCGTTTAGGCACTGACTGGAGGTTGGGCGCGGCGGCCTGGACGCGGCCGGTGGCGGCCGCGGTCTGCAGCCAGTGCGGGAACACAGCTCCACCGCGAACCTGGCCTAACACGCCGTCCACGTACGTTGACTTGAGCTTGAGCACGCGCCGGTGCTGGAGCAAGAGACCCGGCAGCGGGTGCGTGCCGGTCAGCCGCTGCAGGGCCTGCTCGCTGGTCGATTTGAGGCCGTGGTCGGTGAGCGGCACGGCCACCTCAGCGCGCGCGTCTAGCCGCAGCTGGTCGTACAGGAGACGCCGCAGCTGGGCCGGGGAGGCCAGAGAGAAGACGGTACCGGCGGCGCGGTGCGCGGCCGCCTCCAGCCAGCGCAGCCGGCGCTGACAGGCAGCTGCCGCTACATGCAGTCGAGCCACGTCCACACGCACGCCGCGCGCCTCCATGGCGGCCAGCACAGCGGCCAGCGGCGTCTCGACGCGTTCAAACAGCGTCAGCAGGCAGGCCGAGCGCAGCCGCCGCGTCACCGCCGCGTCTGCCGCCGCCAGCTGCCGCGCGTCGGCGGCCAGCTGCTGCTGCCGGCTGAGCGCCGCGTCACGCGCCGCCGCCGCGCCGAGCTGCCCGCCAAGCTCGGCCAGCAGGGCGGGGAAGCGGCGCGGCGGCCGGTCCGGCCCGAGCAACCAGTCGGCGACGGCCAGGTCCCGCAGCCGCCAGCAGCGCAGGCCTTCCACCGCCGGCACGCCGCAGCGCCGCAGTGCGAACAGTAGCAGCTCGCGGGCGCCACAGCAGACGCGTCTGCCCGGACCGGAGAGCAGCGCGGCGGCCAGGGCGGCTGCGGCGTCCTCGGGCAGGCAGTCGGGCTGCAGTCGGAACGTCCGGCCGTCCAGAGGTCCGCCGGTAACAGCGGCCACCAGAGCGGCGGCCGGGGCGCGCACCGCAGCCCGCCCTTCGGTGGCCGGCCGCAGCTGACTGCCTCCATCTTCGTGCTCCAGACAAAGGCAGACGCATGTGACGTCTGGCTCCTGCAGGGCACGTGCCATGGAGTCCGCGTGCTCGGCGGTCAGTGAAGTTACAGCTGGGTCGCCGGCCGCCGCTGGCCGCAGTGACGCCGTAAACCGACGTTTCCTGGCGGCGGCGGTCTCCGGTGCCTCCCGCTTCTGGGCGCGGTCCGACTCTGGGCCGGACGTGGCGTCGCGCTGCTGCAGACTGGAGCTGGAGTCCAGCTGAGCCCGACCACCGCCCGTCTGCGGCTGGCTGTCCGGCGCGGTTCCCGGCCAGCTCAGACGAGTCGCCCTCTTAGCCCGCCGGCCGCGGAACACTGGGTGCAGCGGCGGCCGCATCAGCTGGGCGTCATCCTGGTCCGCTCGCCGTCCGCCGCCAGAAGCTGGACTCTTCGTCACTGTCTCGCTGGCTGCCGAGGGACTCCTGGATGATTTGGTATTAGCACTAGCGTCTACACCGCCCGGCGATCTTCGTATCAGGGGCAATGTACGAGTCTTCATCCTGACGTTGGTGCTACCGTCCTTGCTTGTTACAGAACGAGTCTCTTTTGGTGAAGAAGGTGGCGAACCACAGAGTTCGTCACTTGCGGCCGTTTCTAGACTCTTCTCATGAACCAACGAACTACCGTCCCACCGCCTCGAGACTTCGCTTGTTTCCGATCTCCCCAGATCCGACCTTGACATCACCGACCTCACTTCTGATACGTTCGCTTTGTTCGACCTTAATTTTGTCGACACTGCTCCTGTCCTTTTCATCGCTGATTTATGTTTTGGCACTACTGGTACCAGTTCTGGTGTGCCCTGTCGCGGCTTTGACGCCACCCGTTCCATTTCCGGCGTGCCCGGTGGTCTGTGTGGGGACGGCACATCGTGGTCAATCAGCCGGTCTATCTCAGCACACACCGTACTCTGAGACAGGAGCAGCTGCTCCTGGGCCAGCTGCCCGCAGTCGGTCTGTTCCGGAGCGACACTGAAGCCGCAAATGGCGGCTGAATGCCGGTCTGAGACAGGCGTGTCCTCGGAAACGGAGAAGGTAGGAGAGGCGCTGGCTTCTCCGACGAGCTCTCTGTCGCCTCCAGCATGCTCCGAGACTCCGCTGTTCTGAACACGACTGGCTGCCGGACTCTGGCGGTCCACGGGGTCCGACAGTGCAGGTACCTCCTCGGACAGCTCCCGCTGAGGGTCAGTGCCAGCAGGCGCCTGTGGGCTGCTGCCTGCACCGCTGGCCGTCTGCGGAGAATCGCCCAGACCGAACGGCGAGAGGAGCGAGAAGCGCGGCAGCTCCCGCGGCCCCGCCGGGCTCCTCTGTGTTCGGCCGGCAGCGGGCAGCACAGAGGGACCGGCTGTCCGGGCCCGGTCACTGGCAGCCCGCGCTTCGCAGGTACCGCTGATTGGAGCCTCGGTAGCCAGCGGTCCGACAGCGCTATTTCTGACGCCCTGAGGGGATGACATTCCCGCTGCTGGGGCAGAGTTAGCACGGCATCGACCGTGAGACGGAATGCGGTCTCTTGCACGGGAGCTGCGGGCGGGACCCTTCGTTGGTGCCTCTGTGGCTGTAGCTTGGGCCGGTTGCTGCGGCGATGAACCGTCGCGGGGTTCCTCTGATCTCGCTGGCGGCCGCCGACGACGCTGAAACCGGCGTAGCTGGCTCTGGCTGGCCGAAATTATATCGTCAGCGAAGCTAGGCGGCGCCACACTGGCAGGGGTACTGGTGTGTCGCGGATGCCCCAGCTGCCATGCCGGACCAGCCGTGTCCGACTGCGTGCCGTGCCGGGACGGCCGCCGGTCGAGCTCAGCGTGAGGGATGGAGAACCCATCCCAGCCGGAGACTGGTGTGCTGCGCCTCCGACCCGCAGCGGCACCTCTGTGGTCGGCGGCGGAATCACCATAATGTGATGCGAACTCCGAGGGGCGATCCGCCGGGCCACTGGAACAGCTCATCCGATCAGCTCGAAAGAAGCTATAAGCGCGAGGTCCAACGCAGCTGTCTCCCATACCTTCGTTCCTTGGCCAGCTGGGGGGATGTCGGCCCTGTGGCCACCGTCGGGATCCGATGCCCCGGCGGAGTGGAGTGGTCGAGGTGCGGACCCCACTATTGCGGCTCGTGGACTGCTGTGCATCTTCGGGTGACGATGGGAATGGACGGCCGTCTCGGTCCAGGTCCAGCTCCGGCTGCCACTGCCGCTCCTGAATGTAGCGCCACACGCGCTGCGCTGAATCGCTCAACGGCTCGGTCAACATTATCTAACACATTGCAATCTGCTAGAGCATCAGCTCGTTTTACAAGGTCATTCGGGTCAAATGCAACCTCAGTTTGGCTTCAATTTAACCTAAAACGTCCTGCATTGCGCAAGTCTTCTGGATAACATTATCTTGAGGCAAATCACAACCGAGCCAAGCAAATTCCTAGATATGTTAAGCCACTAACATCAACCAGGACTCTTGTGTCGATGACGATACAGATTGATAGTGCAAACCCAAGGCCGTACAATAGCAAACTAATAAGGCACCCAAAGCCAAGGCCGTATAACCAGGTAAGGACACGAGCCATTTGACCTTGAAGTTGGCGGCCGCCGGATGACGTCACTGGCGGTGCCCGGCTCCTTCGTCGGCGCCGCGCTCAAGCGCATGGCTGTAACTCGTAAACAAAAAATAAATACCACCCTATAGAGGCATATTTTCGGAATCAGCGCATCAAGGAGGCCCTGTATGCAAAATTTGGGGTAAATCGAGACACCTTGGAATGTCACACTGCCAGTGTGATATCTGATGCTGCTAACTTGACGAACGTCAGCCATCGAAACCCGCACGCAACACGCCACCAACAGACTGTTCAATTTCAACTATTGCACTATTGCTAGCTGAAATCTTGCAATTTTATTAGTACAGCGCTCTGCCGCCATTGACGTGAAATAATATTTTTGAGTACCGACCACTGACATCAATATAATACCTAGACAGCCAACTCGCGCGCCGCATACGCCGGACGCGTATATTTTTTGGTAGACAAAGAAGTGCCACATATAGATATTGCTTTGCAATTCGGTGTGGGTATCGTCCATACTGGATTATCCAATATTTTGTTCCCATATAACTAACCTAACCTAACCTAACCTAACCCCGCCATTAATTCCGATCGGGACGCACCCTAAGATTCGCTCGTAGCCATTAAGTCCGATCGGGACGAAACCTAAGATTCGCTGGTAACCATTAAGTCCGGTCGGAACGAACCCTAAGATTCCCTCGTAGCCATTAATTCCGATCGGAACGAAACCTAAGATTCGCTCGTAGCCATTGAGTCCGATCGGGACGAAACCTAAGATTCGCTCGTAGTCATTAAGTCCGATCGGGACGAAACCAAATATTTGCTCGTAGCCATTATGACTAAAAAGCAAAAAGCCGTCGCCGGGATTCGAACCGGCCACTCTCGGCGTCGAAGCCAAGCATATTAACCACTAAGATACAGAGAATGAGGGGATTAGAGGCACTGTGCCAAATCTAGTCTGGCTATGTAGTGGAAATATCGTCAGGTTGCCAGATTGTTGCCAGTCACTGTAGTTATCGCTAGATGTGGCACTTTGTCTACCAAAAAATATACGCACCCATGTCAAAATCAATCAAAAATCGATAAAAAATTATACAGCTGTAAAGCACAATCAAATCCGTCCAATATCTACCCAACATGTATTCATATTTACAAGCATGAAGCTTATAATGACAGGTTTAATAAAACGCTTCCGACCCCTCCATTCATACCCAATTTTCCATTCATTCATACCCGATACCCGAGTAGCTAGGGCCTTGCATTCATACTCCTCGCCACCCCTCGCCCGGCCCGGCGTTCCAGCTTGGCGGCCGGCCGCGACCGCTCTCAGGCACAGCCCCCACCAGTAAAAGTTAGCAGTACTCGGGCGTTTGGGCGTTAAAAACCTACTACACCATAGAGTTCCCATGTTAAATCGATGATTTTCAGACGAGGCTGGCTCGTAACCTATGGTACATATTTAAAATCCCACTGCTGGAACAGATGGCTACAAGCCTTTGCTACAACTTTTTATTTATCATTTTTCGATATTCTGGGTGTAAAGGGGTTAAATGGGCTTAGGGGTTAAAAATGTCGGAACGACCGCTGACCGCTTCCAAATACTGCTACAGTACTGAAATATACACTACTTCGACTACTACTTTGCAGTAGAATTTAATATGATCGCTTCCAAATGCTACTACATGTACTGCAAATACACTACTTTGACTACTACTTGGTATATTTGCTGGCGTTTAATTCAATATATTAAGGTGTAATCTATGGAAATAGAAGTTATTTATAGCAAACAATACCTTTAATTTATAATAGACAAAACAATTACGATACAAATTATATCTTGTCTAATTCATTTGGGCGTTGCATTCCTTACTGTTCTACCCGTTGGCCGTTGTTCTATTACCATGCTCAGGCACCCTTGTCCCAAGGCCATAGAGACTAGGTAGACCCGTCCGGGGTAGGCAGCGAAATGCGTGATGTCACGGGCACGTGACGGCACACAATCCCTATTCAAATAGTGTTAAATCGGCCTACTTTCGCGTCCTACCATTTGCATACCTTAGGTACCAGAGGGATTAATTGAGCACTAAATGATAGATTGAAACGTCCTCTACAGCTCGCTATTGGGACATTTTCTCCTAAATTGCAAGGGTGAGCCGCTAGACGATGGCAAAGCGAGGCATGCAACCGAGCGAGGCCCATGCCCATATAAGGCAATGTTTTGATTTTGGCCACGGGGAACTGTTGCTGGATGCTGTTTTTAGTTGAAGTGCGAATTTGGTATTATTTCACCTGGTTGTTGATGAAGTAAGGTGACTTGAGGATACTTTGTAGTAGTATCTATCAGGTGAAAGTATTTTTACATCTGGATTACACTTGTTTCACCTACAATTATGTTGAAGATCGTTGAGTGACGAATGCGCCACCGTAAATAAACATGACGGCCGCGCCGGTCGAAGGCGTAATTATTTTGGTAGACCGAGAAGTGCCACGAGACGGTCTACGAAAGGAAATACGCTTCTCCCGATTCGGCCACCCCATTGGTGGAAATCGAGCTGGAAAGTGACGCCATGGGACAGGGTGGACACGTTACGGAGATAGCCATGACACCCCCCTGCCCCTGTCCTTTCCAGTTGTTATAGAGTTCAGTGATTCCCAAACTGTGTGGTGGCGTCAGCCGTCCTGGGGAAAAACATCATGGGCGCCGTAGAGACCAATGTTTAAATGGCAAATCTGAACGGCGCCCTGACTGGGCTACGCTTGGAAAAAGTGGCGCAAAGTAGCATCATATTATTCGTTGGAGATTCTAGATTGAGCCCAAACGATTTATAAGGTTCCGGAAGAATAAGGTCATGGAATTTCTGGAGAGCAGCTGACATGATCGGATGCCATGGCCTTATTTGGGGTGTAAAAAACACGTTATACCGTTCATTTTCCGTTGCAAATGCGATATAAGCTTCATATACTAAGCATAGATCGCATTTGCAACGGAAAGTGAACGGTGTAACGTGGTTGCTACATCCCAAATAAGGTCATGGTAACCGATCATTTCAGCTGCTCTCCAGAAATTCCATGACCAGATGGAACCTTATAATTCATTTTGGCTCAATCTAGAATCTCCAGCGAATAATATGATGCTACTTTGCACTACTTTTTCCAAGCGTAGCCCAGTCAGGGTGCCGTTCAAAATTGCCATTTATACATTGGTCCCTATCAAGGCCGTATAAGAGATTTAGAGTCATCCGGGGATTTTAGCGCCCCAATCACTTATTATTAGTGTGACGTCACTGGTGCTGTGGTCGGACTCGGCTGTCTCCGCACGCGGCTCGGTGCGGTGCGAATATTTCGAAAGGGATACGGATAGTTGCGCCTAAGGTACGATCCTATTTAAGATTACGTTTACCGCGGATAATTATCCCTCCCTTAATGCATGCTGAGGGGGAGACGGCCATACGCTGCCCCGGTCTGTGTGATGGGCGACTGTCGAGACGGCCATACAACTGCACCGGTCCTGACTGAGGGGTGAGACGGCCATGCGCTGCTCAGTCCGGCTTAGGGGGGGGGGGGGGAGACGGCCATACGCTGTCCCGGTCTGGCTGAGGGGCGAGACGGCCATACGCTGCACCGGTCTGACTGAGGGGTGCGACGGCCATATGCTGCCCCGGTCTGGCTGAGGGGCGAGACGGCCATACGCTGCACCGGTCTGACTGAGGGGTAAGACGGCCATACGCTGCCCACCAGTGTACTTAAATCGTTAAGAATCGTTAAATATTTTAATTCAATCAGCTTTGATTTGATGTGGTTTTGATTCAATCACGATTCATGAATCAAAAGATCTGGTGGTGAATCAATTATTGTTTGATGTCAAGGAATTTTGATTGAACGATTCCAATGGATTAAATCAGTGTTGAATCAATAACCAGTCCTGGATACAAGGGGTTTCTACAACACGATAGAGTCATACATTAATAAGAGGCATACAATGGCAATAATAGATGAGGTTGCATCTAATAAACAGATGATAAAAATTGGCGTCCCACAGGGTTCAATTTTAGGTCCTCTTTTATTTATTCTCTATATTAATGACAGCAATCCAACAGAAATAGGTATATTTTACTTATCTGCTGATGATATACGGCAATTTATATTCAAGCGCTAGAAATGTTGAAGAGCTGCACATAAAGATTAATTAATTTA
>JAXIVJ010016731.1:0-28070 GCA_036785665.1 Chirona hameri | reverse complement strand
TAGTTATCAGAATCACCAAAGCGGCCTTTTTTTCTTCTTAAAATGACGTCATTTTATTGAATTTGAAACATTGTAAAAATCCGCCAAATTGTTTTTTTAAGAATAACTTTTGACAGAAGCATGATAGAATGAAACCGATTAAACCATTGTGTTTTTCTTGTCGAGACTCTTCACAAATATATTTGGTGAACTGGCCATATAAAACAAATGACTTGACCTGAGATCAGGTCAAGGGATAGGCGTAGGAGAGGTGGGGGGGCTGCCGCCACCCCCAACATTTTGGATTTATAACATTACGCCTATGGTCGTTGCATGGAAAGAATCGAATTCAGAATGCCTCCTGCCCCCCCCCCCCCCCCCCCCCCCAACTTGAACATAGTTCCTACGCCCCTGGGTCCAGGTCAACTTTTGTATTAAATGATTTGTCTCGACAAGCCAAATACAATGGCGAAAACCTCATTGCTCTACCTTGATTTGGTAAAGAGTTATTGAAGAAAAACCATACGTGACCTGGGGGTCACCCGAGTTGACCTCGTAGAGGTCAAAGAACATAATGTGACCTGAAGTTTTGTAGTTGGCACAGATATGGTGAAAACTGGTCAAATTTAGCCATTTCCTATGGATGTATACGTGTTTTAATTTCTCCCCATTGACTTATAATGTGGAGGTCACTAAATCGACCTGACATTAGGTCACCGGTATGACAAATTCGAGATAAACAAATTGTAGGTACTTATGACTTGATAACATCTTGTGAGTTTCAGACTGCTCGGTAAATCACTTTGGCTGTGGCACGACCGTAAACATGTTTGGAGGTGGGATTACTTGACTTGACCTGGTGACCTGACCTGAGATAACCCGAGGTAAATAATTCCACACCATATGGATAATTGATGCCCAAACAGCTGTGCTAATTTTGGTGGCGTTGCGCGCGGCGTTTTCTTCCGCTATTCATAAATAAAACATCAGGGGCGGGCGGAATCAGCCCCCCCCCCCGGCAGTGCGCATGCAAGGGAAACTTCCTTTCACATAAGACCAATATTTAACATGTTTCCGTACAAGCCACAAGCAAAGTAGACCCTGGTATCAAAATACAATGAATGTGGCTTTAGTATGGCTTGCTTACTTTTTTCCTATCACTGCTAACTCATCGCTCAATCGAGTTTGCATTTTGCTCAATATCACTGAACCTCCCATAGGGTAAACATTGATGAAGGGAGAAAAAATAAAACTTCACGCTTTGGTGACGTCACCAAAGCATGAAGCCTGCCAATTGTATGGTGGGTGTGGGTGTGGGTGGGTGTGGGTGTGGATGTGGGTGTGGGTGTGGGTGTGGGTGTTGGGTGTGGGTGTGGGTGTGGGTGTGGGTGTGGGTGTGGGTGTGGGTGTGGGTGTGGTGGGGTGTGGGTGTGTGAGTGTGGGTGTGGGTGTGGGTGTGGGTGTGGGTGTGGGTGTGGGTGTGGGTGTGGGTGTGGGTGTGGGTGTGGGTGTGGGTGTGGGTGTGGGTGTGGGTGTGGGGTGTGGGTGTGGTGTGTGGGTGTGGGTGTGGGTGTGGGGTGTGGTGGGTGTGGATGTGGGTGTGGGTGTGGGTGTGGTGGGTGTGGGTGTGGGTGTGGGTGTGGGTGTGGTGGGTGTGGGTGTGGGTGTGGGTGTGGGTGTGGGTGTGGGTGTGGGTGTGGGTGTGGGGTGTGGTGGGTGTGGGTGTGGGTGTGGGTGTGGGTGTGGGTGTGGGTGTGCGTGTTGGTGGTGGTGGTGGTGGTGGTGGGTGTATTGGGTGTGGGTTTGGATGTGGTGGGTGTGGGTGTGGTTGGTGTGGGTGTGTGGTTGGTGTGGGTGTGGTTGGTGTGGGTGTGGTTGGTGTTGGGTGTGGGTGTGGGTGTAAGTGTGGTGGGTGTGGGTGTGGTGGGTGTGGTGGGTGAGGTGTGGTGGGTATGGGTGTGGTGGGTGTGGGTGTGGTGGGTGTGGGGTGTGGTGGGTGTGGGTGTGTGGTGGGTGTGGGTGTGGTGGGGTGTGGGTGTGGGTGTGGGTGTGGTGGGTGTGGGTGTGGTGGGTGTGGGTGTGGTGGGTGTGGGTGTGGGTGGGTGTGGGTGTGGTGGGTGTGGGTGTGGGTGTGGTGGATGTGGGTGTGGGTGTGGTGGGTGTGGTGGGTGTGGGTGTGGTGGGTGTGGGTGTGGTGGGTGTGGGTGTGGTGGGTGTGGGTGTGGTGGGTGTGGGTGTGGTGGGTGTGGGTGTGGTGGGGTGTGGGTGTGGTGGGTGTGGGTGTGGTGGGTGTGGGTGTGTGGTGGGTGTGGGTGTGGTGGGTGTGGGTGTGGTGGGTGTGGGTGTGGTGGGTGTGGTGGGTGTGGGTGTGGTGGGTGTGGGTGTGGTGGGTGTGGGTGTGGTGGGTGTGGGTGTGGTGGGGTGTGGGTGTGGTGGGTGTGGGTGTGGTGGGTGTGGTGTGGTGGGTGTGGGTGTGGTGGGGTGTGGTGGGTGTGGGTGTGGTGGGTGTGGTTGTGGTGGGTTTGGGTGTGGTGGGTGTGGGTGTGGTGGGTGTGGTGGGTGTGCGTGTGGTGGGTGTGGGTGTGGTGGTTGTGGGGTGTGGTGGGTGTGGGTTGTGGTGGGTGTGGTGGCTGTGGGTGTGTTGGGTGTGGTGGGTGTGGGTGTGGTGGCTGTGGGTGTGTTGGGTGTGGTGGGTGTGGGTGTGGTGGGTGTGGTTTTGGTGGGTTTGGTGGGTGTGGGGTGTGGGTGTGGGTGTGGGTGTGGTGGTGTGGGTGTGGGTGGGGTGTGGGTGTGGGTGTGGGTGGTGGTGTGTGGTGGGTGTGGTGGGTGTGGGTGTGGTGGGTGTGGGTGTGGTGGGTGTGGGTGTGGTGGGTGTGGGTGTGGTGGGTGTGGTGTGTGGTGGGTGTGGGTGTGGTGGGTGTGGGTGTGGTGGGTGTGGTGTGGTGGGTGGTGTGGTTGTGGTGGGTGTGGGTGTGGTGGGTGCAGGTGTGGTGGGTGTGGGTGTGGTGGGTGTGGGGTGTGTGGTGTGGGTGTGTGTGGGTGTGGTGGGGGTGGTGGGGTGGTGTGGTGGTGTGGTGTGGTGGGTGTAGTGGGTGTGGTGGGTGTGGGTGTGGGTGTGGTGGGTGTGGGTGTGGTGGGTGTGGTTGTGGTGGGTGTGGTTGTGGTGGGTGTGGGTGTGTGGGTGTGGTGGGTGTGGTTGTGGTGGGTGTGGGTGTGGTGGGTGTGGTGGGTGTGGGTGTGGTGGGGTGGGTGTGGGTGTGGGTGTGGTGTGGGTGTGGGTGTGGGTGTGGGTGTGGGTGTGGGTGTGGTGGGTGGTGGTGGGTGTGGTGGGTGTGGGTGTGGTGGGTAAGGGTGTGGTGGGTGTGGGTGTGGTGGGTGTGGGTGTGGTGGGTGTGGGTGTGGTGGGTGTGGTGTGGTGGTGTGGGTGTGGTGGGTGTGGGTGTGGTGGGTGTGGGTGGTGGTGGGTGTGGGTGTGGTGGGGTAGGTGTGGTGGGGGGTGTGGGTGTGGTGGGTGTGGGTGTGGTGGGTGTGGGTGTGGTGGGTGTGGGTGTGGTGGGTGTGGGGTGTGGTGGGTGTGGGTGTGGTGGGTGTGGGTGTGGGTGTGGTGGGTGTGGGTGTGGTGGGTGTAGGTGTGGTGGGTGTGGGTGTTGTGGGTGTGGGTGTGGAAGGTGTGGTGGGTGTGGTGGGTGTGGGTGTGGTGGGTGTGGGTGTGGTGGGTGTGGGTGTGGTGGGTGTGGGTGTGGTGGGTGTGGGTGTGGTGGGTGTGGGTGTGGGTGTGGTGGGTGTGGGTGTGGTGGGTGTGGTGGGTGTGTGTGGGTGTGGTGGGTGTGGGTGTGGTGGGTGTGGGTGTGGTGGGTGTGGGTGTGGTGGGTGTGGGTGTGGTGGGTGTGGGTGTGGTGGGTGTGGGTGTGGTGGGTGTGGGTGTGGTGGGTGTGGGTGTGGTGGGTGTGGGTGTGGTGGGTGTGGGTGTGGTGGGTGTGGTGGGTGTGGGTGTGGTGGGTGTGGGTGTGGGTGTGGGTGTGGGTGTGGGTGTGGGTGTGGGTGTGGGTGTGGGTGTGGGTGTGGGTGTGGGTGTGGTGGGTGTGGTGGGTGTGGTGGGTGTGGGTGTGGTGGGTGTGGGTGTGGTGGGTGTGGGTGTGGTGGGTGTGGGTGTGGTGGGTGTGGGTGTGGTGGGTGTGGGTGTGGTGGGTGTGGGGTGTGGTGGGTGTGGGTGTGGTGGGTGTGGGTGTGGTGGGTGTGGGTGTGGTGGGTGTGGGTGTGGTGGGTGTGGGTGTGGTGGGTGTGGGTGTGGTGGGTGTGGGTGTGGGTGTGGGTGTGGGTGTGGGTGTGGGTGTGGTGGGTGTGGGTGTGGTGGGTGTGGGTGTGGTGGGGGTGGGTGTGGTGGGTGTGGGTGTGGTGGGTGTGGGTGTGGTGGGTGTGGGTGTGGTGGGTGTGGTGTGTTCCGAAGAATATGTATTTGAAAAACTACCTTAATTTAAATATGTTTCATCATACCGATTTGTGCACCAGGCAGAGGGGTTACCTGAGGCTTGGCTCCATTCACGGTCTGGTTCCAATATTAACCTGCGCCGTGGCGGGGGGGGGACGTTTAGACGCCCCCTAAGGTTTTTCGAGGATATCGAAAAAAACGGCGGTGCACAGCGCCGCCGTTTTTGGCACAGCTGTTCGGCCATCAATTCCGCACATTTGGTAAAAATCAAATCCTCGAGTCTTCTCAGGTCAGGTCACCAGACCAGGTCACGTGACCCCACCTCCAAAAATGTTTCCGGTCGCACCACAGCCACAGTTTTTGGCCGATCGATTTCTTACTTGCAGGATTTCATAAGACCAACAGTACCTAGAATACTTTTATCTCGAATTTTGTATATCAGTGACCTAAGGTGGGGTTAATTTCGTGACCTCACCATTATAAGTCAATGGGGAAATAATCAACGGCTTCCTTTTCTGAGGATACGAACTATATCAGCCCAATTCCTTCTGGATCATAGGCCATTCTATCATAGGCCATTCTTGAAGTTCCAGCTGCAATTTTTGTTCAGTGACCCCTACAGAGTCAGATGAGGTCATCCGAGGTCACCAACACTTTTTTTGCCAATAACTCTTGACAAAATCAATATAGAGAAGTGAAACTGGCACCAATGTCTTTGTTTCGTCGAGGCACGTCTCTCAATGTACCACATGGCCTAATTGGGTTACCACTTGACCTTGACCTGAGGATAAATGTATAAGTTGACCTAACATGGTCATGATGCAAATGAGACGAAGTGCCTTTACGAGACAAACACAATGGCGTCAAAAGTATTTCCTTATCTTTTTTAGGTAAAAAGATATTCGTGAAAACTGTTTTGCAAAACAAAATCGCCTTTTTGACATTTGATGAGCTCTGGAGCCTAAACTATTCACCTGAGCTCAAATCTGAGGACACACTGTCGATTGCATGTTTCAAGGGCTTTCCTTTGTTGTTTTCCGTTTGTTCCTACATATATCATAGTTCCTGTGCTATATGGGAATGTCTGGAGCGAAGTTCTAAAACTTGAAAATCTGACCCTTGATGACTTCTGGTGACCTCAATATTGACCTGTTAAAAAATTGCCTGAAATATTTCCAAAACGCATTTTGATGAGCTTTCGAACGTTTTTTCTCGTTTTTGTCTACGTCCCATAGGAGCCGAGTTGGATGGGGGCGTCGAACCCCCTGGCACGGCGAAGGTGGCGCCGAGCACCGGCACGGCGCGAGTTAAAATTTCGTTTTCCACGACCTAAAATTAAAGTTTTCACGCCACTTCGCGGCGTCACATCGGTGGCCATCGTCATAACGAAGCCATCGCCATCGTGTTCGGTTCATTGTAACGGTGAATTGAATGACTAGGATGTTTAGCTTCTTATTCTCTACATGGCCCACCGGCTATGTTTCTGGGTTTTATCAGGCAAACCCGTAAAATTTTGCGCCGCTTCGCAGCGCTAAATAATTTAAGAAGTACCTACTATAACATGAAAATCCACATTAAAATGCTGCAAAAGCTTAAATACAAGCATACAAAATAGGGTACATTTTTTCGTCATTTCAGCCGACGGCCCGAACTCTAAAAAAATCGAAAAGCTAAAAGAGTCATTAGAAATCGAGTAGTTGCAAAATGAAGTGGCCCAAATCCGGGAAGAAATTCGCAATTGGGCGTAGGTAAGGTCCGCTAAAAACGGTTTGGCCCCCAAAAACGGCCGGCTGGTCCGCCATTGTTCATAGCTATAAATGTCCCTTGCATCGCTCTATTGGCTGCCAGCCAAGCGTTTCATACTTCCTGGAAACCTCCCCTTTTCAATTCTCTGATATCGCCTCTGCCGTTCAATATTTATTACAGTTCATCAACATGAACTAAATTGCACTTGTTTCAAACACCGTAAACCTATGTAACTCCTTTATTCTTGAGGCAGTTAGGAAGAAGCCGTAAAGATTGCTTCCGTATTAGTGGCAAATGTCGCCGAAAAAATCCAAAAACCGGGCCCTGGAACCGCCTCTGTTAAGGTTAAAAATTCAAAATTTGGACTCTATATGCGGAAATTAATTTTAAGAAAAGTCCCAAAATTTCATGGGCCTGCTCCTAGCCGTTCTGGAGATATCCGCGAAAACCTGAGGGGTGTGCAGAATCTGCCCCGCCACCAATACGGTTAATAGTTGTGAGCCCAAAAATATTGAAGCATACCATCGAATAGGTTTAAATGAATGCACGTATGTCTATTGATTTATTCCTTATTCATTATTTATTCCATCCTTTGATCATTCATTCGTTTATTTATTCATTTATTTACTCATCTATTTATTTCAATATGCCTTCAGAATTGAAGGATGGCTTACGATCCGTATGTGTCCATTTTCATCACAATCTATCACCGCCCTTACGATCCGTATGTGTCCATTTTCATCACAATCTAGCAGCGCCCTTACGCTCCGTATGTGTCCATTTCCATCACAATCTATCACCGCCCTTACGATCCGTATGTGTCCATTTTCATCACAATCTATCACCGCCCTTACGATCCGTATGTGTCCATTTTCATCACAATCTATCACCGCCCTTACGATCCGTATGTGTCCATTTTCATCACAATCTATCACCGCCCTTACGATCCGTATGTGTCCATTTCCATCACAATCTATCACCGCCCTTACGACCCGTATGTGTCCATTTTCATCACAATCTATCACCGCCCTTACGATCCCAATGTGTCCATTTTCATCACAATCTATCACCGCCCTTACGACCCGTATGTGTCCATTTCCATCACAATCTAGCAGCGCCCTTACGATCCGTATGTGTACATTTCCATCACAATCTAGCAGCGCCCTTACGATCCGTATGTGTCCATTTCAATCACAATCTAGCAGCGCCCTTACGACCCGTATGTGTCCATTTCCATCACAATCTAGCAGCGCCCTTACGATCCGTATGTGTCCATTTCCATCACAATCTAGCAGCGCCCTTACGATCCGTATTTGTCCATTTCCATCACAATCTAGCAGCGCCCTTACGATCCGTATGTGTCCATTTCCATCACAATCTATCAGGTCCCTTACGTTCCGTATGTGTACATTTCCATCACAATCTAGCAGCGCCCTTACGATCCGTATGTGTCCATTTCCATCACAATCTAGCAGCGCCCTTACGATCCGTATGTGTCCATTTTCATCACAATCTATCGCCGCCCTTACGATCCGTATGTGTCCATTTCCATCACAATCTAGCACCGCCCTTACGATCCGTATGTGTCCATTGCCATCACAATCTATCAACAACGTAATGCATGCCGACACGAAACAGGTCCGCCAAACTAAACGGGCTTTGCGCGGCGTTTTATCAGAATATAAATCACAATTTAAGTCGGCACTAGCGCGGTCCATCTCTGGTGCAGCCTTAACATACGTCATGATTTACTGCCTTATAGCGTGGATCTGCCGGACACACCTGCACCGGCCGGCGATAGCGTATATAGGTATCTTCCTGCACAGCCATCCGCACAATATTCCACCGGAGGCGGCCCCTAGCTGCGACGGAGAGGTGACGGCGCCGCGAGACGGCGCGGGGCTGATCCTCCGTGATGCACCACTGCACACATAGCCACGGACGCGTCTCCACTGCTGCCACGGACGCGTCTCCACTGCTGCCACGGACGCGTCTCCACTGCTGCCACGGACGCGTCTCCACTGCTGCCACGCACGCGTCCCCACTGCTGCCACGCACGCGTCTCCACTGCTGCCACGGACGCGTCTCCACTGCTGCCACGGACGCGTCTCCACTGCTGCCACGCACGCGTCTCCACTGCTGCCACGCACGCGTCCCCACTGCTGCCACGCACGCGTCTCCACTGCTGCCACGGACGCGTCTCCACTGCTGCCACGGACGCGTCTCCACTGCTGCCACGGACGCGTCTCCACCTGCTGCCACGGACGCGTCTCCACTGCTGCCACGGACACGTCTCCACCTGCTGGCACGCACGCGTCTCCACTGCTGCCACGGACGCGTCTCCACTGCTGCCACGCACGCGTCCCCACTGCTGCCACGGACGCGTCTCCACTGCTGCCACGCACGCGTCTCCACTGCTGCCACGGACGCGTCTCCACTGCTGCCACGGACGCGTCTCCACTGCTGCCACGCACGCGTCTCCACTGCTGCCACGGACGCGTCTCCACTGCTGCCACGCACGCGTCTCCACTGCTGCCACGGACGCGTCTCCACTGCTGCCACGGACGCGTCTCCACTGCTGCCACGGACGCGTCTCCACTGCTGCCACGCACGCGTCCCCACTGCTGCCTCCATATGAAGGATGCAGGTGTGAATTGGGAGCGGGAATAAGGCGACTAAAACGCAAAATCTGGCGATAATGGTGTAAATGATAGCTATGATGCGATCAAGCTAACCGAAATAAAGTGTTAAACTCACCATAGCGGTAAGACAAATTGGCAGTTTTTTTTGCAAACTAAAGAAGTTTAACCGGGTATAAGCGACATACAGATTCTCCTGAATCGGAAAGTTGTGTTTCAATTACTTTCAACTATAGGTATAAGTCAATAGTCAAAGGGGATTATATAAGTCAAAGGGAAACATTGGTAATTCTGACACCAGTTACATCAAAAATTAATCAGATCAGTTTTGACAAATGAGGTAAAATGGAAAAGTATCGAGAGAATAATAATTATCGACAGGCAGAAATGTTAGCATGGGCTTGATTTCCATTTGAGTAATACCTTTACGAAAGTAGTTGATGCAGCAAATTGTCTTCGATGGAACGCTTTGGACTTTTCGTATCACTGAGAGACACGGGCGGATTCAAGGGGGGGCAGCAGGGGCAGAAGCCCCCCCATGCCACGCTCGACAGGGGTGGCAATAGAAATTAGCCTCCCCCCTTCCCCACCCCAATCCGCTGAAACTGGCGATGAAAAATGGGTACTGACTGCGAAAAATAACTTTTGCGAACAGAAAAAAAAAATCGTTTTTTCCTCGGTCGTATTTCCTCTATTTTGCAGCATTTTGGTAGCAGGAGGGAAAGTGGCGCGTGCATAGTTGGAAATGTCGAATACAAAATCCAGGCCTATCATACTTAATTAGCCATAAGTCAGCCCAAACTAAATATATTACTTTAAAATTCGGTTTTGGTATTGTCTATACTTCGTTCTCCAATATATATTCCGGTTTTGTAATATGTTTGAAAACCGAACAGGAACACACCAAACTAGAGCGCCCGATAGAAATGGCAGAGTTAGAGCAAAGTTTGAATGCAATGAAGGGTAACAAGTCTCCTGGAAGCTCTGGCTTTCAGCCGGAGTTTTATAAGGTGCTGTGGACATACATCAAGCATTGCTTTTATAGAATGTGTCAAGAAAGTCTAAGTCAACAAACACTTCCACTAACGTTGCGTGAAGGTGTTTTGATACTGATACCAAATGCCGGTAAACCTAGAGACGTTATAAAAGGCTACAGGCCAATAACACTGCTTAACACTGGTTATAAGATAATATCGGCAGCAATAGCACAACGTCTAAAAGGAGTATTGACTTCGATTATATTATAGGACCGGAGCAAACAGGCTTTGTACCAGGCAGGTTCATAGGGAGTGCAACAAGGCTTGCTTGCATACGATGTTATTCACAGCGTGAACGAGACAGGATCGCAAGGGTTATTTGTGTCCGTGGACATGGATAACGCTTTTAATGCAATTGAATGGAGTTGGATAAGGGCGTCTCTTTTAGCTAGAGGTTTCCCCCAGAATATCGTAGACTGGTTTAACACCTTATATAATGAATCTTTCTCCCGTCTGACGTATAACGGTCATATTTCAGAACCAATACGTCTAAGTAGATCTGCATGTCAGGCCGATCCAATTAGTGGTTACCTATTCATTATTGCACTAGAATACATGTTGGATAAAATTAGAACCAATCAAAATATCAAAGGCATCAAAATAGGTACAAATGAAGTCAAACTGTCGGCATGTGCCGACGATGTACTGTGCCTGTTAAACGGTAGTCCAAATTCAACACGCCAGCTGTTCGCGGAACTCGGTACCTTTGCTAAATTCTCAGGTTTAAAACCAAACATTGAAAAAACGACAGCGATGAGGATTGGTGTTGAAGACTCGAGACGGCAGACGTGAAGATGTGTGCATACCTTTGAGAATGAAGGATAACGTTAAGATTTTGGGCATAATATTTAGCAATAGACTTGCTGACATTACGATGCTCAACTACGAGACAAAAATAGATGGAATAGAAAGATTGCTCAGTCAATGGAAGAGGCGACAGCTAACTATCACAGGGAAAATTACTGTGCTTAAATCACTGGTGCTGTCAAAACTAACACATATCCTCACTACACTGCCTCAGCCAAAGGAAGAGATGATTTCCCGGTTAGAAACCATGATGCAAAGATGTGTTTGGAACGGGAAGCGAAACAAAATAAGAAAAGAAGTTTTGACATTACCATATGCGTTAGGTGGTCAGTGTATGACAGACCTTAGGTCTTCATCACCGCACTGAAAATAACGTGGGTGAAGAGGGCTCTCATCACGACCCACCCCTGGGAAGTTATTGCCAGGCATGTACTATCTGTTGGGGAGACTAATTTCGTTTGGGATAAAGGCAGTAGTTTCATGAAGTATCTTAGCAATAAAATAAGTAATACATTTAGGAAGGAAGTTACCTACAGCTGGGGTACTTTCGTTAGCACATTTAAGTTAGAAGACCTGACTATGGGTAGTATCTCTTTGTGGAAATCCGACTATACGAAATACAAAACTGATGGGATAGGCCAGTGGGTGCACAGAGGGCTTTTGCACTTCAATGATTTACGAGCATCCTCCGGGGATATAATGACTTTTGCTGAAGCGAAACATGTATATAACCTGCCTGGAACATTCCTGGATTATGCCGGCCTTTTAAATAGCTTACCTGGAGCATACGTAATGTCCAAAGACAAAATTGAGGCGCCAATAATTGCAGAACAAATCAGATATCTTCTGGGAGGAAAGAAAGGCACGAAACATATTTATAATCGCTTAACGCAGTGCAGAAATACTATTAAACATTGGGAGAACAAATGGATTGAACAGTATGGTGACATAAATTGGCCAGAAACACATCAAGCGGTCCACTTCGCAACTAGCTCCTCCTACTACTGGGCATTGCACTACAAAATTATTACGTTTACAGCGGTAACAAATAAGCTGCTTTATAAAATGGGAGTGAGAGAGATTTGATTGCTGTGACAGATGTAAAAGGAGCCCAGAAACGCTACGTCACAGATTTTGGTCGTGCACGATTGTAAAAAGATTTTGGAGTTTAGTTGAAGATTGGTTAAACAGCCATACATGCGTACAGCCAAGAGCGGTTTTGGAAGAAAACACGTAATGTTAGGATTCCATGATAGCGGGTGGCTTTGGAGACATGCCATTATTGTGGGAAAATCAATAATCCAGCAGCAGGCGGATTTAAGTGTTACACAATTCACAGCTCGAATCAGTCAAGATTTTCAGACTGAGAAACTTGCAGCATATATGAATAGCTCATTTCCAGTATTTATAAAGAAGTGGGAACCACTAAAGCAGTTCCTAAACAACTTGAATCCGCAAGGCCATGGCAGTAGATAGGGGAGAGGAGTAGATAGGGAAAGAGAGAGGTGCAGAGGCTGTCCAGGGCAGTTGTCGTATCGGAGATGTGATGTGTTACAAGATGTTTTGAGATGTTAATGTTCATGTGGTGGCACGAACGGTGTATGTGTACAATAAATAATGGGAAAAAAAGAGTTCCAGGTGTTGAGCTTAAAAAAAAAATGGAAATTTTGATTTTGGGATTTTGTTCGCCATTTTTCTTCTTCATAAAATCATAAAATATCAAATCATATGAAAAAGCCGGAATATATATATTGGAGAACCAAGTATGGACGATGCCCAAACCAAATGTCAAAGCAATATATTGAGTGTTAACTGATTTATGGCTCCCTAAGCAGTGGTGTACGCAGAAATTCACAAAGGACCAGGTGGGGCGCCACCAATATTGGCGAAATTTTGCAGGTGGCGCCTCTCCTTCCGCACGTGCGGAAGGAGAGTCACTGGCCGGAGGGGCGCCGTCACTCGCCGAAGAGGGACAGTCACTAGTCGGAGGGGCGCCGTCACTCGCCGGAGGGGCACCGTCACTAGCCGGAGAGGCGCCGTCACTCGCCGGAGGGGCGTGGTCACTGGCCAGAGGGGCGCCGTCACTTGTCGGAGGGGCGCCTTCACTGGCAGGAAGTGGCGCCGTCACTGGCTGGAGGGGCGTTGTCACGGGCCGGAGAGGCGCCGTCTATGGCAGGGGACGCCCTCACTGGCCGGGGGCGCCGTCACTGGCCGCAAGAGTGCCGTCACTGGCCGGGGAGCATCCTCACTGGCCGGAGTGGCAACGTCACTGGCCAGAGGAGCGGGAGGGGCACCCGCTTTGCATGGGCGCCTAGGGTCCAAAGGACCAGATCACTGTCCTGCATGACCTGATACTCGGTACGCCACTGTCCCTAAGTATGATGGGTCTTGACTTTGTATTCGACATTTCCAAATATGCGTGGTGCGTCTGGCGCTATTTTCGATCTGGAGCGATTCCTAGAACCAACGTAAGTTAAAAAAACAAAACGTCGCGTTTTGGCGCCAAAGTTTATAGCGCTGAATAGCGTGCGTGGAAAGCATTTCGACAGTATTTGAGGAATTGCGACTGGGACTTGGGTATCGTTTTTTTCCTGTAAACATGTAGCCAAATAAAATTAACACTTTGTGAATGTGTAGGTAAACAGACACAGGTCACATACATAGGTCACAGACACAGACCACAGACACAGGTCACAGACACAGGTCACAGACACAGGTCACGGACACAGGTCACAGACACAGGTCACAGACACAGGTCACAGACACAGGTCACATACATAGGTCACAGACACAGACCACAGACACAGGTCACATACACAGGTCACAGACACAGGTCACATACACAGGTCACAAACACAGGTCACAGACACAGGTCACATACACAGGTCACAGACACAGGTCACATACATAGGTCACAGACACAGGTCACAGACACAGGTCACAGACACAGGTCACAGACACAGGTCACAGACACAGGTCACAGACACAGGTCACAGACACAGACCACAGACACAGGTCACAAACACAGGTCACAGACACAGGTCACATGCATATGTCACAGACACAGGTCACAGACACAGACCACAGACACAGGTCACAGACACAGGTCACAGACACAGGTCACATACATAGGTCACAAACACAGGTCACATACATAGGTCACAGACACAGACCACAGACACAGGTCACATACACAGGTCACAGACACAGGTCACATACACAGGTCACAAACACAGGTCACAGACACAGGTCACAGACACAGGTCACAGACACAGGTCACATACATAGGTCACAGACACAGACCACAGACACAGGTCACAGACACATGTCACAGACACAGGTCACGGACACAGGTCACAGACACAGGTCACATACATAGGTCACAGACACAGACCACAGACACAGGTCACAAACACAGGTCACAGACACAGGTCACATACATAGGTCACAGACACAGACCACAGACACAGGTCACAGACACAGGTCACATACATAGGTCACAGACACAGACCACAGACACAGGTCACAAACACAGGTCACAGACACAGGTCACATACATAGGTCACAGACACAGACCACAGACACAGGTCACAGACACAGGTCACAGACACAGGTCACGGACACAGGTCACAGACACAGGTCACAGACACAGGTCACAGACACAGGTCACAGACACAGGTCACAAACACAGGTCACATACACAGGTCACAGACACAGGTCACAGACACAGGTCACATACATAGGTCACAGATACAGACCACAGACACAGGTCACAAACACAGGTCACAGACACAGGTCACATACATAGGTCACAGACACAGACCACAGACACAGGTCACAGACACAGGTCACAGACACAGGTCACAGACACAGGTCACAAACACAGGTTACAGACACAGGTCACGGACACAGGTCACAGACACAGGTCACAAACACAGGTCACATACACAGGTCACAGACACAGGTCACAGACACAGGTCACATACATAGGTCACAGACACAGACCACAGACACAGGTCACAGACACAGGTCACAGACACAGGTCACAGACACAGGTCACAGACACAGGTCACAGACACAGGTCACAGACACAGGTCACAGACACAGGTCACAGACACAGGTCACAGACACAGGTCACAGACACAGGTCACGGACACAGGTCACAGACACAGGTCACAAACACAGGTCACATACACAGGTCACAGACACAGGTCACAGACACAGGTCACAGACACAGGTCACATACACAGGTCACAGACACAGGTCACATACACAGGTCACATACATAGGTCACAGACACAGGTCACAGACACAGGTCACAGACACAGGTCACAGACACAGGTCACAGACACAGGTCACAGACACAGGTCACAGACACAGTCACAGACACAGGTCACAGACACAGGTCACAGACACAGGTCACAGACACAGGTCACAGACACAGGTCACAGACACAGGTCACAGATACAGGTCACATACACAGGTCACAGATACAGGTCACATACACAGGTCACAGACACAAGTCACATACACAGTAGAGTTGCAAATTTCAGTACCACGGAGCCGGCGCTGGACCCAAATTCAGGCCCGGCGTGCCTGAAGCTGTGTCTGAACTCAGGCTTGCCGGTCTCATGCCGGGCTCAGCACAAGTTATCAATTTAAAAAAAAACTAAATAAATATAAATAAATATTGGCAGAAGTCAGAACATACATGCTTAAAGATCATGATAAATTGAGAAGAAAACAAATATACAACAGTACAACACCATTATAACAAATAACAATGTTACAGCATACAAATTAAAAGTGATAGCTAGTACAACCTAGTAAGGAGTGGACACACCAGTACAACTTAATCAATCAAACTACAGGGTCAATTCATGATCAATTCATCACCTCAATAACTGCTGCAGTGTGAGATGCGAGTGCAGTCAAACAGAAACAACTACTCCAAATCATATTCCACTGTCATCACTAGTAACTAGGTGGGGTGGGGAAGAGCATACAATTTTATATTTAGTCATCCCATTGCCCCAGGTCACCCCAAAATATTTTGTATAATAAATAACAAGTACCTATGGAACAAAACCGCCTACCTATATGATAATAATTATTGTTAATACTATTGTAAATACATATTACTGAGTATATTTATTGATACTCATTTACTATTTAGTTCCACATGAGAAAGGACATATTCAAGTCATATCATTGGTAGTTTTGGTAGTGAACAAATATTTTATTTTATGCAATTACAATTATAAAGGTAGAAAGACTGCCCAACACAAAAAAAATTGCAAAGAAATATTAAGTGGCCTAAAACCTTATCCCAGAATGCAAACCTGTCTAGTTCCACTTCAACATCTTATCACAATAGCTCCATAATTTATATATGGCCTTGCATAATTCCACGTGACACCCTCCCCAACAACACTTTCCAAACCCCAATTCCAACCATACGTTCCAAACAAATGTGTTTTGATGCGTCACATTTGTGACAAATTCGCTAGGCCTGGGCCGTAAAAGAATCACGTGTCAATTCAGCAGGAGATCGATGTTCGCGAATGTGTCACTTTGACAGATATTCACAACTTCACACCTCAGAATCGCGACGCCTCAGAATTGCGTGAAGACAATTGTTCATGTTCGTATTCGAAAATAAGCTGTAATATCAAATTCTAACCCATGGGGCCAGTTAATTTTTTTTAATCCATCAGCCGACATCCTCATTCCTCAATATGTTAGGACATTTTCATTTTGGTGATTTAAGTCATTTATGGTGATAAAGTTAGTCATTTCGGAGACGGGATTAATTGTGTGCGCTGTTTTGAGCTCAACGATTCGCAATTGTCAAATACTTCAGCCGCCATTAGGCGCAGCAGTGAAGTTGTACCAGGGCAGTTGTACGGCCTTGGCCTTGGCAGTGAAGTAGTTTTTTTTCTTCTCTGTGCCCAAGGTCTGTATAAATATGTGCCAAGGCCGTATAAGAATGGCTCTGTGCGTGTGGCTGGCTTGGATGTTAGTTATAGATATCTTGGCTTGGATAGTGAGGAAACCGAGGATACTCTTGAATTTAAGGCAGGTTGATTATTTTATTTTTGTCATTCAAGATATGATTGTCACTCCCAATGTTTTTAGTACGTTTGTCATACTAAATGTCCAGGAAAACTTGCCTTTTCCCCATTATCCTGTGAAGTATATTTATTATTTACTAGTCCATGTCAACATTGATCAAATAGGTAGTAGGTTACGTACCTCAACCTTGTTTGTAGAAGCTATTACAATTACAACCCAAACATTGCATTGTGTGATGTTGAGTGTTGAGTGCATACTTATTACATACTTTTTTAACTTATTTTAATCTGCTCGTTTGGACTTGCGTGATCCTATCATGCTTTTTATGTTTGCAAACCACCAAAGATAAAAGAAGTCTACTCACCTTGACCTGTTCCACTCTCCTGTTAGTCTGTTGTTGATTATTTATCTCAAGCTCTGACTTTTGTGGGATTTCTTTATTCAATGGTCCATATATATCCATTATCCATTGGTGTTTCAATGTGGTGTGTGTGCAAAATGCACATTGCAAACTATAAATATTCCTGTTAAAAGATTGTAAGTGTAGAATGAAGTATACATGCAGATTGCTAGCTGCCGCGTGCCGGGCCTGGCGGGTGCTGCCACATGTGGCCGGGCTTGATGTCGGTCCCAACTCATGCATGAGCGGTGGCGGTGCGGGGCCGGTTCCTGTTTTTGTTTAATTGTGTGCATCTCGAATACACAGGTCCGATGGCGGCCGGGCAGCGCCTTCCCGCTCCGGCGACGGGCAGGCGCGACAGGTTTTGACTCCGGCGGCGGCCGTTCTCCCGGCGGCGCTGGTAGAGACATTGCTGCAGTGGTGTGCAGAGCGCGCTGAACTTCAACCGTTAGACCAATAATGTTCAACAGCCATGTTCCTTTCCTGTGGAAAACAAGCATTTCAAAATCAATAAACAATTCATGTTTTATGAGTAGTCAGTACTCAGTCATCAGGGGAAATCATTGCAAAGTTGGTGTATGATGTAAGTACTATCTAAAGCTACCACATTCTGAAGGATGTAATAATCCAATAAATTATTTTCTGTGACATGAAAACATGAAAATCCAAAATGAAATGAACATCTGACATATAAGCAAATTAATTTGGTATTTTGAAAGTATTCCTTTCTGTTGGAACTTGGAATAGTGAAAATAAAAATGTGTTCCTTTCGCTTGTGGGGACCATTATGATCATGAAACACTTGTTAATACCACAGGTATAAAACATACTTTTGCCTTTGAGTATTTAGGGTAACTAGGGACCAATTTCTGGTCAGGTTAAAATACCCGAATTCAGCAGACAGCAGACAGCAGACAGCAGACAGCAAACAGAGCAAACAGCAGACAGCAGACAGCAGATAGCAGACAGCAGACAGCAGACAGCAGACAGCAGACAGCAGACAGCAGACAGCAGACAGCAGACAGCAGACAGCAGACAGCAGACAGCAGAGTTGTTAAGAAGTTGACAGCAGACAGCAGACAGCAGACAGCAGACAGCAGACAGCAGACAGCAGACAGCAGACAGCAGACAGCAGACAGCAGACAGCAGACAGCAGAGTTGTTAAGAAGGGAAGTTAAATTACATAAAACATTACCTCTTCAGTTCAGGGGCGCCGCCACGTATTTTTTCTTCCAGGGGTGTCAAAATTGACTGAGTAGGTACGCATATATCCTCTACTGGGAAAAAGTGCCACGGAAATATAAATGCTTATAAACCTCGCGACAAACAAGATTAAAACCCAACACATTTCGTCCTATTTTTGTGTTATTAATTATCTGATATATATTTTGCAAGTTCTTCAAATATTTGTAGCACATTGTATTCGGATACCGGACCCATAAATTATTACTAGCACCCCACGAAGAATTATTTATGTATCGCGTTTTTTCAAATGGTAGACATGTATCGCGTTTTTTCAGATGGTAGACAATTTATAATTAGCAAATAATAGCTTCTGTAAGTATAATCTTGGAACTCAGTACGCTGGACAGTAATTAGTAGAAGAGAAGAGTAAGAAACTCGTTTATTACACATTTCTTAACTATATGTAAGGCAAAGTTTGAATGTTGCGGTGGGTAGAGGTAAAGTACCGAATACAGTCGAATTATTTCGTTATAATTTCGTAATTGATATAAACATCCGAGTTGATTAATGTTAAGTAATTATGACATACACAGAATAGGAACAGCAAACACATCACTGGTGGAGGCGTTTCGTCTTACATAATTCCTCGGCACCGTATATGATTAGCCGAAATTATACACACGTGTGTATAATTTAGGCTAATCATACGGTGCTGATGAAGTCTGTAAGACCAAACGCGTACACCAGTGGTGGGGCATTCCACGGTAAGACAACCAAAAAATTCACATTTGCCGTCCGACCATTTTGTATTTTCTTGCAAAGTTGTGCACTGGGGGTTTCAAGGGCGGGGAATTCATAAGTGGTGACCAAAAAATCCCCCAAAATACTTTCCAAAATACAGCCTTCCGCATTTTCCCAAGTTCACTGTGCAGGCCTAATTTTGACGGTCAATAACTCCGAGACTAAAAAAGCGATTTTGATAAACTTTTTTGTTTGGATTTGGCAATCACGGATTTTGATTTTGTTTTGTCACGTGACCTCGTGACCTACTTTTTGCGCCGTGACCTTGACCTGCTCGAAACTGAAATTAAAATGTTCGTCTGATGACGATTTGGCTTCATTGATGTCCTTTCGTATAAAAAAGAATAAACAAGTGGGGTTTGACTGTGTACAAATTATTTTTGAATCTTGCAATGCTGACATAATACGCTGTTCGGGCACATGTCCGTCGATAACTTCGCATCTACTTGACATAAGCTTTCGAAACAAAGGTCAGAGTGACTCCTGACGACGAAACCTCTCGGTTGGTGCCTGTTACACCGACATCAGGTCGCCACGTGACCTGCCAGGCCAATACAACGTAACGTACCCAAAACTGCGTATTGTGTCAGCATTGCAAGGCTCAAAAGTAGTTTTACAGGTCAAACCCCACTTTTTTTCCTTTTTTATGCGAAAAGACATTAATGGAACTCAAATAGTCATCAGACGAAAATTTTAATTTAAGTTTCCAACAGGTCAAGGTTACAGCGCAAAATGTAGGTCACGAGGTCACGTGACAAAAGAAATGAAAATCGCAAATCCGAGATTGCCAAATTGTTCTTTGACTAATACCAATCCAAACAATTTTAAAAAGAAATCAAAATCGCTTATTTAGTCTCGGAGTTATTGGTCGCCAAAATTAGGCCAGCACAGTGAACTTGGGAATTTTTGGAAAGCCTTAGCTTGGATTTTTTTTTTGGGGGGGGGGGTTGGTCACCACCAATGAATTCCCCGCCCTTGAATCCCCAGTGCACAACTTTTCAAGAAAAAAAAATGGTCGGACGGCAAATTTGAGAAGAAAACAAAATTGGTTTTCTTACGGTGGAACTCCCCAAAATTAGTTTTTACAGGTCGAACCCCACTTTTTCCTTCTTCTTTTTTCTATACGAAAGGACATCAATGAAGCTCAAATCGTCATCAGACGAAAATTTTAATTTCAGTTTCCAACAGGTCAAGGTCACGAAGCAAAAAGTAGGTCACGAGGTCACGTGACAAAAAAAAACGCCAGTCCGTGATAGCCAAATTGTTCTTCGACTAATCCTGATCCAAAAAAAAGTTTTCAAAATCGCTTTTTCAGTCTCGGAGTTATTGGTCGTCAAAATTAGGGCTACACAGTAAACTTGGGGAAAATACGGAAGGCCGTATTTTTGGAAATATTTTTGGGGATTTTTTTTTGTCACCACCAATGAATTCCCCGCCCTTGAACCCCCCGATTTTCGATTTCGTGAGCTTCCCACTATAAGTCAATGTGGAAAAATCAAAACACATAAATCCATAGGGCAATGGCTAAATTTGACCAGTTTTTACTAGATCCACCCACCACTCTTGTGCCAAATGCCATGTGCCCTATGCCACAATTGCGTTCTTTGAAGTCTGGTGGTATTGGGGCTTTAGGACTACGCGACTGTCACATTTATAGTCGGGGGCTCTCACGCCGACTCAAGCAGGGGAACTGAATGACCTTGCCAGTAGCCAGTCTCCAATCCGGAACCCATGAGTTCAGAGCCCAACGGTCTACCGACTAAGCCAGCCGAGCCTCCTTCTTAACCCGCGAGTCACTGGTGGTACATTGACTGACCTTGACCTTGATCTTTCCAACAATCTCACTTTAGCTCATGTGGGATATGTATCATACCTTTTACAGCACTTTGGGTGATTATAGGCGCAATCAAAGGCCATGGATGGGAAGTTTTGTCCATACACTCAAATACCTCGATTTTGACGTTTGACTTGGCCGTGACCTGACATGTGACCTTAATTTTATTTTATTTAAGTGTGCGTTAGGTTTATCTCATTAAGTGCTTTCGAATGCCGCCTTGCGCGTCCCGCTGCGATTATTGGTTCTGCAGATACCAGGGGAGGCAACCCCCCCCCCCCCCCCCCTGTGAGTCGTGTTACAGAATATACCCCCAGTGACTGCCGGGTTAACTCTTTGACCTTTTCTAGGCGAACTCAGGTATGAGGTAACCCCATGTCACGTGTGATTTTTATTCAATAACTCTTTGCCAAACCAAGGTAGAGCAATGGGGTTTCCCCATTGTATTTAGTTCGATTAGACGCATCGATTGATGCAAAATTTGACCTTGACCTGACCTCAGGTTAGGTCATTTTTGTATGACCTAACTAGGCCACTCGATATATCATTCGATGTACCCCGACGAGAGAAACCCAATGATGCAACCCGTTTTTTTCTATCATGCTCCTGTCAAAAGTTATTTCTTAAAGGGACACTGTCTCTGTGATGTAAAATTTGATACGTTAAAGAGCAATCGCAGCTGATTAACACTATGAAGCCCGTTTTCGAAATTCGCGCCCAGTCGCCCAATACCATCGTTTACAGTTCGGTTTTCTTCCAGCCAATGACCTTCACGAGTCCGCTCACCACCACGCACCAAAATCAATTAATTGCAGCGTTGTGCATCAATTGTAAATAGTTATATTTTTTGCTTAAGCATTCAGTCGAAATTTGTAATGTCAGAAAAATTTCATGTCTTATTATGCCCGATTTAAACCAATAATTGGATAAAATAAAATATTAATTCCGAAAGGATAAGAATAATTCCGAAGGGATTTCGATTCCGACCAAGGTTTTTTTTTGTGGCAACAACTCAAGTGCGCTAGATGCGCCAGATTCGTTTCATGTAGTTAACAGGAACCACAATGTAGAAGTGCATTGCATTGCCGGCTCCAGTGGCGGATCCAGGGGGGGGGGGGGCGTAGGGGGGGGGGGGGGGGGGCGTAGGGGCTGAAGCCCACTTTATCCTACCGGGTTTTGTGATTTGTAAACCATTGCAAACGCCGTTTCGGCGTTGAAGTCTCCCGTTGTAAACGTATCAGTGTTATCGTCCGATAAAACACTTCTGATATTGGTTTTGTTCTTCGTCATTTTACGGATCGGAAAGTGCAGTGGGTGACTTGAAGAGTACATTTAAGTTATTTTAGGGTTTCTAAAAGTGTAGCCAAGGTTATTTGACAGTCATATGGGCTTAAGTGGTGGGTTTTGGTGGCACTTTTTTGTACTTAGGCCAAAGCGCCTATCTACCTAATTAACCCGCGCACTGCCGGGGGGGGGGTGATTTCCGCCCCCCCCCCCCCCTCCTCAGGTTTTTCGCAGATAGCGAGAAAAAAATGGCGGCGCGCAGCGCTGCCGGGTTTTTTGGCACACCTGTTATGACATCAATTGCACACACTTTGAAGAAAACAAATAACCTCGGGTCATCTCAGGTCAGGTCACCAGACCAGGTCAAGTGACCCCACCTAAAAAAAAACAGAGTTTCTCACCGATCAGTTTGAAACTTACAGGATGTCATGAGGGCATAAGCACTTACAATTCGTATATCTCGGAATTTTGATGTCGGTGACCTAAGGTAAGGTCAATTTTGTAACCTCCCCATAATAAGTAAATGGGGAAATATACAAATGCTTCCTATTTCAAGGATATGCATGATATTAGTCCAATTACTTCTGGATCATATTATAGAATATTCTTGATGATCCAAGTATAAGCTTTGTTCAGTGACCGCTATGGGGTCATTTGAGGTCATGCGAGGTCACCATCACTTTCTTGTCAATAACTCCAGACATAATGAAGATAGAGAAGTAAAACAGACAGCAATGTGTTTTTCTCGTCCAGACACGTCTTCCCATATGCAACATGCCCTACTTGGGTCACCACTTGACCTTGACCTGAGGTAAAACAAAAATACGTTGACTTAACAAGGTCACTATAGAAATCATTCGAAGTGCCTTGACGAGATAAGCACAATGGCGTAAACAGTTTTCCGTTATCTTTATTAAGTAAAAAGGTAATAGCGAAAAACAATTGAGCAAAAAAAAACATTTTTCCCCTTTTTTGACCTCTGGTGGACCTGGAGTCTCAGATATTGACCTAAGATCAAGTTTGAGAACACCTTGTCAATTGAAAATTTAACTGGCTGGCGTTTGCTTTGTTCCGTTTGTTTCTAACTAGCATATTTTACGAAATATATGGGAATTTCTGGAGCGAAGTCCTAAAACAGGAAAAAACTGGAAAATTCGACCTTTGATGACCTCTGGTGACCTCAATTTTGACCTAACCTAAAATGATTTGGTATACTTTCGATAGAACTTGTATCAAGCTATCAAATGCTGTTCGCTTGTCGCTACGTAGCGTAGTTTCTGAGATATCACGGGGGGCGGAAATGAACCCCCCCCCCCTCCCCATGCCGTTCGTTTTCGGCGCAGACCCCCTGCAGTGCCCGGGTTAAGGATATTTTAGCACAGTAACTGGCGGAAATTGAACACAATATTAAATCGGAACTCCTTTGGATTGGAACTTGTTCAAATTTGACAGTTACATTGTCGCCTAGTCCATCATCGAGCGATGTCTTAGGAGAAAAATCGCGAGTTTATGGATTCCAAGCGTTCGCAGATGTCGTTGGGAGATAGACGCGTTTTACGCTCAGTGGAACGTTGCAGTGGTTGCGCACAGGATGTTCCGATCCGGCCAAATGATGGCTGCAGGAAGTGTAGCAGTGGCCGATGCGATGTATAGTCAGCGCTACCACCTCAATTCTACTGCGCCTGCCGCTACATATCTGTCAATGCTGGGACGTGGGCGGTTGAGAGAGAGCGGCCTCAAGCCTGGCTCGTTACGTCCATTGTGCGTCCATTGCATTCGACAAAGCGTTGAACGGTACGAAATCTCTCGTTGGTGTGCACCACACGTGGATGCGACTAAATGCAGGGTACACGAACCGCGCAAGTCTCACATTGGAACCACGCAATACTTCAATTCAACATGGCGGACGCGACTCGACACGACCCGAAACCCTCGATAGTAGGGAGTATTTGGGGAGTAAACATGTGCTAACATTGGCCTAACAATGGACAAACTAAGGGGTGCATTGGGGTTTCCATAGGATGGGATGGGAGTAGGTCCGTGTTTTTTTTGTGGGAGTATTGTGGGCAAATGTTTACTCCCGTCCGACTCTCTACCCCTAAGGCCGGTGCAGTCTCGCACCGCTGAAAGCGGATATGCCAGGAGTAATAGAAAAGTAGATGAGTAAGCTGGGAGTAATTTGTTTTTAATAATTCACCACTGAAAGCGGATAGGTATGGAGTAGTAGGAGAGTAGAGTAGTAGAGTAGAGTAGGCTGGGAGTGAATTTGTGTTTATCAGTGTTCCGATCATGCCGCCAGACTTTCAAAGGGGTTTAAGGAAGAGGCATATTTTACCCCTTTACTTTACATATTGGCGCCCCTCTGGACCATGCCGCCCCCGACACCGAGAAAATATGTAGCCCTCGGGCCTGCGGCCCCTGGCCTAAGAAAATCCTGGATCCGTCACTGCCTCTCACACCGGCACTCTCTCAGACATGGAAATATCCTCTCAGATCAGTGGAGCGCTTTCTCCGGCCGACGGAGGTCACTCTCAGATCGTCTAAGGGCCCTCCATATGCCTGGCAAAAGGCCTCCTCAAGTCTGAAGGACCCTCAGGTCCTTCAGGCGACGACCTCAGATAGGCCGAGATTGTGCCGACTGCCCTCAATGACTGGTTAAGGCCCTCTCAGGCCCGATAAGGGTTTTCTCAGATCGGTACAGGACCCTTTCAAAGCGACTGGGCTTCTCTCAAACTCATACAGAGCCCTCTTAAAGAGGCCTAGTGACTTCACAGTCTAGCAAGGAACCTCCTGACCTGCCGAAGGCTCCTCACGCTGCCCAAGGTCTCTCAGCTGATAGCTGAGCTCTCTAAGAAAAATATCAGCCGGCTGAGATTTTTCTTACAGGGCCCCACGGGTTGCCATATGGTTTTCTGTCTCATTTCGAGGTATGCTGTTGATCTGCAGATTACTCTCTACCGATAAGTAGAGGACTCGTGTCGGACTGTAGAGGGTGCTATAAGGAACATTAACACGCGCCCTGGAAGGCCTCTGAAAATTACACGCCCTGGAGGGGGGGGGGGCGGATTTCGCCCCCCCCCCCCTATGATCTCGAAAACCACGCAACGTAGCGACAAGCGGGAAACGACGTTAGATAGCTCGAGACAAGCTCTTTCGAAAGTATTTCGTTAATTTTTTCAGGTCAATATTGAGGTCACCAGAGGTCATCAAGGGTCAGATTTTCAAGTTTTCAAGACTTCGGTTCGAACACTCCCAAATATCTCGGGAACTATGATAGTTAGCAGCAAACGGAAAAAAGCAATCGAAAGTCTTGAAAAATACAATTCACATAGGTGTCTTCACATTTGAGCTCAGGTCAATAGTTTAGGCTCCAGAGGTCATCGAATGTCAAAAAGGTGATTTTGTTTTCAAAACTCTTTTCCCAAAATAACCTTTTACCTAATAAAGATAAAGCAATAATGTTAACGCCATCGCGTGTGTTTTGTCAAGGCGCTTCGAATCATATTCATGGTGATCGGGTTAGGTCAACTGAGAAAATTGACCTCAGGTCAAGGTCAAGTGGTGACCCAAGTTGGTCATGCTGCATATTGGGAGACGTGTTTCGCCGAGACAAACATATTGGTACCGTTTTCTCTTCTCTATCTTCATTATGTCGATAGTTATTGATAAAACCGTGTTGGCGGTCACA
The DNA here is from genome assembly GCA_036785665.1 of Chirona hameri. NCBI lineage: Eukaryota > Metazoa > Arthropoda > Thecostraca > Balanomorpha > Balanidae > Chirona > Chirona hameri. The sequence goes on along the minus strand of JAXIVJ010016731.1, from coordinate 2,166 downwards.
AAATTGACCTGACCTTAGGTCACCGATATTAGAAATCCGAGATAAACAAATTGTTGGTATATATTACCTTATGAAGTCCTGCAAGATTGAAACCGATCGGCGTAAAACTGTGGCTGTGGTACTACTGCAAACGTTTTGGAGTTGAGGCCATCACGTGACCTGGTCTGGTGACCTGACCTGAGATGACCTGAGGCCAAGAATTTTTACATAATGCGGGGAAGTTCATTTCTAAACAGGTATACAAAAAACGGCGGCGCTGCGCGCCGCCGTTTTTTGCGCTATCCTTGAAAAACCGGAGGGGTGGGCGGATTTCGCCCCCCCCCCCCCTCCAGGGTGCGTGTTAAGAAAAGCCACTGATGTTTAGCCCTCGCCTGTGCAGCATCCAAAACCTGCGTGACCGCGCAGAAAGGGGTTGGTACGAATACGATCTCCCTTGGTGCTTCGCCCGTAATTGAGGTACAGCCGCGACTTAAAAATGAGCGTGTTACTTGCTACGGGAGGAAGCCATTGATAGCAAATTTGAAGGTCATAAGATCTTTGACGATCACTAAAGTCAGGATAATGACCTATATTTCATACAAAAACGTTTATGGTCGTGGGGATTGAATTCAAATCAAGTCAGAGCCGTGAATCATAATGCAGTGCATTTTTCATCGTCAGTGGAATGATTCCACTGCCCTGAGTTCCCTGTAAACCTTCAGACTTTGACCTTGCAGGTTACAGACTTTCAGACTTTGACAAGAAGTCACTGGAATGTCATGACTGTCTGGAAACTGCAGATATCAGGTTACAATCGAACGAATTAAAGGAGCCCGCATGATGTAAAATGGATACGAAACAGGAAATTAGCGCCTAAAAAAAATCCCGAAAACCCGAATCACCAGAGGTTAGTTACCTCGATTCCAGGCGCAGGGGTTCCGCCACGCCTTTGAATGGGAGGGGGGACCGAGGGAAGGCTGAGTGGTCGCCGTCAGTTAAAGTTGCTGAGCAGGGGGGGGGGGGGGGGGGAGCGTCAGCAAAAGCTGTTGATTCGGGGGGGGGGGGGGGTTGAGCGTAGCGTCAGCGAAAAGCTGTTGAGCGGGAGATGGAGCGTCAGCGATGGCTTGTTGAGCCGGGAGAGATACAGATAATGAGTACAACTGAACACTGATTTCTGGCTGTTCATCAGGGAAAATTGGGGCATAATACCTCTAGCTCAAAAAATCGCCCCCGTCCCCCGTGACATAGCCCCTGCTCGGCTGACCTCTGAATGGTGATAACCTCAGTGGAACACACACACACACACACACACACACACACACACACACACACACACACACACACACACACACACACACACACACACACACACACACACACACACACACACACACACACACACACACACACACACACACACACACACACACACACCACACACACACACACACACACACACACACACACACACACACACACACACACACACACACACACACACACACACACACACACACACACACACACACACACACACACACACACACACACACACACACACACACACACACACACACACACACACACACACACACACACACACACACACACACACACACAACACACACACACACACACACACACACCACACACACACACACACACACACACACACACACACACACACACACACACACCACACACACACACACACACACACACACACACACACACACACACACACACACACACACACACACACACACACACACACACACACACACACACACACACACACACACACACACACACACACACACACACACACACACACACACACACACACACACACACACACACACACACACACACACACACACACACACACACACACACACACACACACACACACACACACACACACACACACACACACCACACACACACACACCACACACACACACACACACACACACACACACACACACACACACACACACACACACACACACACACACACACACACACACACACACACACACACACACACACACACACACACACACACACACACACACACACACACACACACACACACACACACACACACACACACACACACACACACACACACACACACAACACACACACACACACACACACACACACACCCACACACACACACCC
>JAXIVJ010016730.1:15000-28070 GCA_036785665.1 Chirona hameri | reverse complement strand
TCTATCTGTCTATCTGTCTATCATGTCAATCTGTCCTATCGTTGTTCTCTATCTGTCTAGTACCTGTCTATCTGTCCTATATGTCTATCTGGTAATCTGTCTATATCGTCTATCTGTCTATCGGTCCTAGTCTGTCTATCTGTCCCCTATCTGTCTATCTGTCTATCTGTCTATCTGTCTATCTGTCTATCTGTTATATCTGTCTATCTGTCTATTGTCTATCTGTCTATCTGTATATCTGTCTATCTGTCCTATCTGTCTATATGTCTATCTGCTGTTATCTGTCTATCTGTCTATCTGTCTATCTGTCTATCTGTCTATCTGTCTATCTGTCTATCTGTCTATCTGTCTATCTGTCTATCTGTCTATCTGTCTATCTGTCTATCTGTCTTATCTGGTCTATCTGTCTATCTGTCTATCTGTCTATCTGTCTATCTTCTATCTGTCTATTTTTCTATCTGTCTATCTGTCTATCTGTCTATCTGTCTATCTGTCTATCTGTCTATCTGTCTCCTTGTCTATCTGTCTATCTGTCTATCTGTCATGTATCTGTCTATCTGGTATCTGTCTCTGTCCTATCTGTCTATCTGTCTATCTGTCTATCTGTCTATTGTCTATCTGTCCTATCTGTCATTCTGTCTATCTGTCTATCTGTCTATCTGTCTATCTGTCTATCTGTCTATCTGTCTATCTGTCTATCTGTCTATCTGTCTATCTGTCCTGTCTATCTGTCTATCTGTCTATCTGTCTATCTGTTCTATCTGTCTATCTGTCTATCTGTCTATCTGTTATCTGTCCTATCTGTCTATCTGTCTATCTGTCTATCTGTCTATCTGTCTATCTGTCTATCTGTCTATCTTCTATCTGTCTATCTGTCTATCTGTCTATCTGTCTATCTGTCTATCTGTCTATCTGTCTATCTGTCTATCTGGTCTATCTGTAAATCTGTCTATTATCTGATATCTATCTGTCTATCTGTCTATCGGTCTATCTGTCTATCATGACTATATGTCTATCTGTCTATTCTGTCTATCTGTCTATATGTCTTATGTCTATCTGTCCTATCTGGTCTATCTGTCTATCTGTCTATCTATCTGTCTATCTGTCTATCTGTCTAATATGTCTATCTGGTCTATCTGTCTATCTGTCTATCTGTCTATCTGTCTATCTGTCTATCCTGTCTATCTATATATCTGTCTATCTGTCTATCTGTCTATCTGTCTATCTGTCTATCTGTCTATCTGTCTATCTGTCTATCTGTCTATCTGTCTATCTGTCTATCTGTCTATCTGTCTATCCTGTATATCTGTCTATCTGTCTATCTGTCTATCTGTCTATCTGTCCTATCTGTCTATCTGTCTATCTGTCTATCTGTCTATCTGTCTATCTGTCTATCTGTCTATCTGTCCTATCTGTCTACTCTGTCTATCTGTCTATCTGTCTATCTGTCTATCTGTCTATCTGTCTATCTGTCTATCTGTTATCTGTCTATCTGTCTATCTGTCTATCTGTCTATCCTGTCCTATCTGTCTATCTGTCTATCTGTTCTATCTGTCTATCTGTCTATCTGTCTATCTGTCTATCTGTCTATCTGTCTATCTGTCTATCTGTCTATCTGTCTATCTGTCTATCTGTCTATCTGTCTATCTGTCTATCTGTCTATCTGTCTATCTGTCTAATCTGTCCTGTCTATCTGTCTATCTGTCTATCTGTCTATCTGTCTGTCTATCTGTCTATCTGTCTATCTGTCTATCTGTCCTATCTGTCTATCTGTCTATATGTCTATCTGTCTATCTGTCTATCTGTCTATCTGTCTATCTGTCTATCTGTCTATCTGTCTATCTGTCTATCTGTCTATCTGTCTATCTGTCTATCTGTCTATCTGTCTATCTGTTCTATCTGGTCTATCTGTCTATCTGTCTATCTGTCTACTCTGTCTATCTGTCTATCTGTCTATCTGTCTATCTGTCTATCTGTCTATCTGTCTATATGTCTATCTGTCTATCTGGTCTATCTGTCTATCTGTCTATCTGTCTATCTGTCTATCTGTCCTATCTGTCTATCTGTCTATCTGTCTATCTGTCTATCTGTCCTATCTGTCTATCTGTCTATCTGGTCTATCTGTCTATCTGTCTATCTGTCTATATGTCTATCTGTCTATCTGTCCTATCTGTCTATCTGTCTATCTGTCTTATCTGTCCTATCTGTCTATCTGTCTATCTGTCCTATTCTGTCTATCTGTCTATCTGTCTATCTGTCTATCTGTCTATCGTGTCTATCTGTCTATCTGTCTATCTGTCTATCTGTCTATCTGTCTATCTGTCTATCTGTCTATCTGTCTATCTGTACTATCTGTCTATCTGTCTATCTGTCTATCTGTCTATCTGTCTATCTGTCTATCTGGTCTATCTGTCTATCTGTCCTATTCTGTCTATCTGTCTATCTGTCTATCTGTCTATCTGTCTATCTGTCTATCTGTATATCTGTCTACTGTCCTCTGTCTATCTGTCTATCTGTCTATCTGGCTATCTTCTGTCTATCTGTCTATCTGTCTATCTGGTCTATCTGTCTATCTGTCTATCTGTCTATCTGTCTATCTGTCTATCTGTCTATCTGTCCTATCTGTCTTATCTGTCTATCTGTCTATCTGTCTATCTGTCTATCTGTCTATCTGTCTATCTGTCTATCTGTCTATCTGTCTATCTGTCTATCTGTCTATCTGTCCGAATTTCATCTGTCTATCTGTCTATCTGTATATCTGTCTATCTGTCTATCTGTCTATCTGTCTATCTGTCCATCTGTCTATCTGTCTATCTGTCTATCTGTCTATCTGTCTATCTGTCATCTACTTCTGTCTATCTAGATATCTGTGTATCTGTCTATATGTCTATCTGTCTATCTGTCTATCTGTCTATCTGTCTATCTGTCTATCTGTATATCTGTCTATCTGTCTATCTGTCTATCCTTGTCTATCTGTCTATCTGTCTATCTGTCTATCTGTCTTTCTGTCTATCTGTCTATATGTCCTATCCTGTCTATCTGTCTATATGTCTATCTGTCTATCGGTCTATCTGTCTATCTGTCTAGTCTGTCTATCTGTCTATCTGTCTATCTGTCTATCTGTCTATCTGTCTATCTGTCTATCTGTATATCTGGTCTATCTATATATATCTGTGTATCTGTCTATCTGTCTATCTGTCTATATGTCTATCCTGTCTATCTGTCTATCTGTCTACTTCTGTCTATCTGTCTATCTGTCTATCTGTCTATCTGTCTATCTGTCTATCTGTCTATCTGTCTATCTGTCTCTATCTGTCTATCTGTCTATCTGTCTATCTGTGTCTATCTGTCTATCTGTCTATCTGTCTATCTGTCTATCTGTCTATCTGTCTATCTGTCTATCTGTCTATCTGTCTATTCTGTCTATCTGTCTATCTGTCTATCTGTCTATCTGTCTATCTGTCTATCTGTCTATCTGTATATCTGTCTATCTATATATATCTGTGTATCTGTCTATCTGTCTATCTGTCTATATGTCTATCTGTCTATCTGTCTATCTGTCTATCTATGTCTATATGTCTATCTGTCTATCTGTCTATCTGTCTATCTGTCTATCTATCTATCTGTCTATCTTGTCTATCTGTCTATATGTCTATCTGTCTATCTGTCTATCTGTCTATCTGTCTATCTGTCTATCTGTCTAGCCTGTCTATCTATAGATCTGGTCTATCTGTCTATCTGTCTATCTGTCTATCTGTCTATCTGTCTATCTGTCTATCTGTCTATCTGTCTATCTGTCTATCTGTCTATCTGTCTATCTGTCTATCTGTCTATCTGTCTATCTGTCTATTGTCTATCTGTCTATCTGTCTATCTGTCTATCTGTCTATCTGTCTATCTGTCTATCTGTCTATCTGTCTATCTGTCTATCTGTCTATCTGTCTATCTGTCTATCTGTCTATCTGTCTATCTGTCTATCTGTCTATCTGTCTATCTGTCTATCTGTCTATCTGTCTATCTGTCTATCTGTCTATCTGTCTATCTGTCTATCTGGTCTATCTGTCTATCTGTCTATCTGTCTATCTGTCTATCTGTCTATCTGTCTATCTGTCTATCTGTCTATCTGTCTATCTGTCTATCTGTCTATCTGTCTATCTGTCTATCTGTCTATCTGTCTATCTGTCTATCTGTCTATCTGTCTATCTGTCTATATGTCTATCTGTCTATCTGTCTGTCTATCTGTCTATCTGTATATCTGTCTATCTGGTCTGTCTATCTGTCTATCTGTCTATCTGTCTATCTGTCTATCTTGTCTATCTGTATATATGTCTATATGTCTATCTGTCTATCTGTCTATCTGTCTATCTGTCTATCTTGGTCTATCTGTCTATCTGTCTAATCTGTCTATCTGTCTATCTGTCTATCTGTCTATCTGTCTATCTGTCTATCTGTCCTATCTGTCTATCTGTCTATCCTGTCTATCTGTCTATCTGTCTATCTGGTCTATCTGTCTATCTGTCTATCTGTCTATCTGTCTATCTGTCTATCTGTCTATCTGTCTATCTGTCTATCTGTCTATCTGTCTATCTGTCTATCTGTCTATCTGTATATCTGTCTATCTGTCTATCTGTCTATCTGTCTAATCTGTCTATCTGTCTATCTGTCTATCTGTCTTATCTGTCCTATCTGTATATCTGTCTATCTGTCTATTGCTGTCTATCTGTCTATCTGTCTATCTGTCTATCTGTCTATCTGTCTATCTGTCTATCTGTCTATCTGTCTATCTGTCTATCTGTCTATCTGTCTATCTGTCTATCTGTCTATCTGTCTATCTGTCTATCTGTCTATCTGTCTATCTGTCTATCTGTCTATCTGTCTATCTGTCTATCTGTCTATCTGTCTATCTGTCTATCTGTCTATCTGTCTATCTGTCTATCTGTCTATCTGTCTATCTGTCTATCTGTCTATCTGTCTATCTGTCTATCTGTCTATCTGTCTATCTGTCTATCTGTCTATCTGTCTATCTGTCTATCTGTCTATCTGTCTATCTGTCTATCTGTCTATCTGTCTATCTGTCTATCTGTCTATCTGTCTATCTGTCTATCTGTCTATCTGTCTATCTGTCTATCTGTCTATCTGTCTATCTGTCTATCTGTCTATCTGTCTATCTGTCTATCTGTCTATCTGTCTATCTGTCTATCTGTCTATCTGTCTATCTGTCTATCTGTCTATCTGTCTATCTGTCTATCTGTCTATCTGTCTATCTGTCTATCTGTCTATCTGTCTATCTGTCTATCTGTCTATCTGTCTATCTGTCTATCTGTCTATCTGTCTATCTGTCTATCTGTCTATCTGTCTATCTGTCTATCTGTCTATCTGTCTATCTGTCTATCTGTCTATCTGTCTATCTGTCTATCTGTCTATCTGTCTATCTGTCTATCTGTCTATCTGTCTATCTGTCTATCTGTCTATCTGTCTATCTGTCTATCTGTCTATCTGTCTATCTGTCTATCTGTCTATCTGTCTATCTGTCTATCTGTCTATCTGTCTATCTGTCTATCTGTCTATCTGTCTATCTGTCTATCTGTCTATCTGTCTATCTGTCTATCTGTCTATCTGTCTATCTGTCTATCTGTCTATCTGTCTATCTGTCTATCTGTCTATCTGTCTATCTGTCTATCTGTCTATCTGTCTATCTGTCTATCTGTCTATCTGTCTATCTGTCTATCTGTCTATCTGTCTATCTGTCTATCTGTCTATCTGTCTATCTGTCTATCTGTCTATCTGTCTATCTGTCTATCTGTCTATCTGTCTATCTGTCTATCTGTCTATCTGTCTATCTGTCTATCTGTCTATCTGTCTATCTGTCTATCTGTCTATCTGTCTATCTGTCTATCTGTCTATCTGTCTATCTGTCTATCTGTCTATCTGTCTATCTGTCTATCTGTCTATCTGTCTATCTGTCTATCTGTCTATCTGTCTATCTGTCTATCTGTCTATCTGTCTATCTGTCTATCTGTCTATCTGTCTATCTGTCTATCTGTCTATCTGTCTATCTGTCTATCTGTCTATCTGTCTATCTGTCTATCTGTCTATCTGTCTATCTGTCTATCTGTCTATCTGTCTATCTGTCTATCTGTCTATCTGTCTATCTGTCTATCTGTCTATCTGTCTATCTGTCTATCTGTCTATCTGTCTATCTGTCTATCTGTCTATCTGTCTATCTGTCTATCTGTCTATCTGTCTATCTGTCTATCTGTCTATCTGTCTATCTGTCTATCTGTCTATCTGTCTATCTGTCTATCTGTCTATCTGTCTATCTGTCTATCTGTCTATCTGTCTATCTGTCTATCTGTCTATCTGTCTATCTGTCTATCTGTCTATCTGTCTATCTGTCTATCTGTCTATCTGTCTATCTGTCTATCTGTCTATCTGTCTATCTGTCTATCTGTCTATCTGTCTATCTGTCTATCTGTCTATCTGTCTATCTGTCTATCTGTCTATCTGTCTATCTGTCTATCTGTCTATCTGTCTATCTGTCTATCTGTCTATCTGTCTATCTGTCTATCTGTCTATCTGTCTATCTGTCTATCTGTCTATCTGTCTATCTGTCTATCTGTCTATCTGTCTATCTGTCTATCTGTCTATCTGTCTATCTGTCTATCTGTCTATCTGTCTATCTGTCTATCTGTCTATCTGTCTATCTGTCTATCTGTCTATCTGTCTATCTGTCTATCTGTCTATCTGTCTATCTGTCTATCTGTCTATCTGTCTATCTGTCTATCTGTCTATCTGTCTATCTGTCTATCTGTCTATCTGTCTATCTGTCTATCTGTCTATCTGTCTATCTGTCTATCTGTCTATCTGTCTATCTGTCTATCTGTCTATCTGTCTATCTGTCTATCTGTCTATCTGTCTATCTGTCTATCTGTCTATCTGTCTATCTGTCTATCTGTCTATCTGTCTATCTGTCTATCTGTCTATCTGTCTATCTGTCTATCTGTCTATCTGTCTATCTGTCTATCTGTCTATCTGTCTATCTGTCTATCTGTCTATCTGTCTATCTGTCTATCTGTCTATCTGTCTATCTGTCTATCTGTCTATCTGTCTATCTGTCTATCTGTCTATCTGTCTATCTGTCTATCTGTCTATCTGTCTATCTGTCTATCTGTCTATCTGTCTATCTGTCTATCTGTCTATCTGTCTATCTGTCTATCTGTCTATCTGTCTATCTGTCTATCTGTCTATCTGTCTATCTGTCTATCTGTCTATCTGTCTATCTGTCTATCTGTCTATCTGTCTATCTGTCTATCTGTCTATCTGTCTATCTGTCTATCTGTCTATCTGTCTATCTGTCTATCTGTCTATCTGTCTATCTGTCTATCTGTCTATCTGTCTATCTGTCTATCTGTCTATCTGTCTATCTGTCTATCTGTCTATCTGTCTATCTGTCTATCTGTCTATCTGTCTATCTGTCTATCTGTCTATCTGTCTATCTGTCTATCTGTCTATCTGTCTATCTGTCTATCTGTCTATCTGTCTATCTGTCTATCTGTCTATCTGTCTATCTGTCTATCTGTCTATCTGTCTATCATCTGTCTATCTGTCTATCTGTCTATCTGTCTATCTGTCTATCTGTCTATCTGTCTATCTGTCTATCTGTCTATCTGTCTATCTGTCTATCTGTCTATCTGTCTATCTGTCTATCTGTCTATCTGTCTATCTGTCTATCTGTCTATCTGTCTATCTGTCTATCTGTCTATCTGTCTATCTGTCTATCTGTCTATCTGTCTATCTGTCTATCTGTCTATCTGTCTATCTGTCTATCTGTCTATCTGTCTATCTGTCTATCTGTCTATCTGTCTATCTGTCTATCTGTCTATCTGTCTATCTGTCTATCTGTCTATCTGTCTATCTGTCTATCTGTCTATCTGTCTATCTGTCTATCTGTCTATCTGTCTATCTGTCTATCTGTCTATCTGTCTATCTGTCTATCTGTCTATCTGTCTATCTGTCTATCTGTCTATCTGTCTATCTGTCTATCTGTCTATCTGTCTATCTGTCTATCTGTCTATCTGTCTATCTGTCTATCTGTCTATCTGTCTATCTGTCTATCTGTCTATCTGTCTATCTGTCTATCTGTCTATCTGTCTATCTGTCTATCTGTCTATCTGTCTATCTGTCTATCTGTCTATCTGTCTATCTGTCTATCTGTCTATCTGTCTATCTGTCTATCTGTCTATCTGTCTATCTGTCTATCTGTCTATCTGTCTATCTGTCTATCTGTCTATCTGTCTATCTGTCTATCTGTCTATCTGTCTATCTGTCTATCTGTCTATCTGTCTATCTGTCTATCTGTCTATCTGTCTATCTGTCTATCTGTCTATCTGTCTATCTGTCTATCTGTCTATCTGTCTATCTGTCTATCTGTCTATCTGTCTATCTGTCTATCTGTCTATCTGTCTATCTGTCTATCTGTCTATCTGTCTATCTGTCTATCTGTCTATCTGTCTATCTGTCTATCTGTCTATCTGTCTATCTGTCTATCTGTCTATCTGTCTATCTGTCTATCTGTCTATCTGTCTATCTGTCTATCTGTCTATCTGTCTATCTGTCTATCTGTCTATCTGTCTATCTGTCTATCTGTCTATCTGTCTATCTGTCTATCTGTCTATCTGTCTATCTGTCTATCTGTCTATCTGTCTATCTGTCTATCTGTCTATCTGTCTATCTGTCTATCTGTCTATCTGTCTATCTGTCTATCTGTCTATCTGTCTATCTGTCTATCTGTCTATCTGTCTATCTGTCTATCTGTCTATCTGTCTATCTGTCTATCTGTCTATCTGTCTATCTGTCTATCTGTCTATCTGTCTATCTGTCTATCTGTCTATCTGTCTATCTGTCTATCTGTCTATCTGTCTATCTGTCTATCTGTCTATCTGTCTATCTGTCTATCTGTCTATCTGTCTATCTGTCTATCTGTCTATCTGTCTATCTGTCTATCTGTCTATCTGTCTATCTGTCTATCTGTCTATCTGTCTATCTGTCTATCTGTCTATCTGTCTATCTGTCTATCTGTCTATCTGTCTATCTGTCTATCTGTCTATCTGTCTATCTGTCTATCTGTCTATCTGTCTATCTGTCTATCTGTCTATCTGTCTATCTGTCTATCTGTCTATCTGTCTATCTCGTCTATCTGTCTATCTGTCTATCTGTCTATCTGTCTATCTGTCTATCTGTCTATCTGTCTATCTGTCTATCTGTCTATCTGTCTATCTGTCTATCTGTCTATCTGTCTATCTGTCTATCTGTCTATCTGTCTATCTGTCTATCTGTCTATCTGTCTATCTGTCTATCTGTCTATCTGTCTATCTGTCTATCTGTCTATCTGTCTATCTGTCTATCTGTCTATCTGTCTATCTGTCTATCTGTCTATCTGTCTATCTGTCTATCTGTCTATCTGTCTATCTGTCTATCTGTCTATCTGTCTATCTGTCTATCTGTCTATCTGTCTATCTGTCTATCTGTCTATCTGTCTATCTGTCTATCTGTCTATCTGTCTATCTGTCTATCTGTCTATCTGTCTATCTGTCTATCTGTCTATCTGTCTATCTGTCTATCTGTCTATCTGTCTATTGTATCTCTCTATCTGTCTATCTGTCTATCTGTCTATCTGTCTATCTGTCTATCTGTCTATCTGTCTATCTGTCTATCTGTCTACTGTCTATCTGTCTATCTGTCTATCTGTCTATCTGTCTATCTGTCTATCTGTCTATCTGTCTATCTGTCTATCTGTCTATCTGTCTATCTGTCTATCTGTCTATCTGTCTATCTGTCTATCTGTCTATCTGTCTATCTGTCTATCTGTCTATCTGTCTATCTGTCTATCTGTCTATCTGTCTATCTGTCTATCTGTCTATCTGTCTATCTGTCTATCTGTCTATCTGTCTATCTGTCTATCTGTCTATCTGTCTATCTGTCTATCTGTCTATCTGTCTATCTGTCTATCTGTCTATCTGTCTATCTGTCTATCTGTCTATCTGTCTATCTGTCTATCTGTCTATCTGTCTATCTGTCTATCTGTCTATCTGTCTATCTGTCTATCTGTCTATCTGTCTATCTGTCTATCTGTCTATCTGTCTATCTGTCTATCTGTCTATCTGTCTATCTGTCTATCTGTCTATCTGTCTATCTGTCTATCTGTCTATCTGTCTATCTGTCTATCTGTCTATCTGTCTATCTGTCTATCTGTCTATCTGTCTATCTGTCTATCTGTCTATCTGTCTATCTGTCTATCTGTCTATCTGTCTATCTGTCTATCTGTCTATCTGTCTATCTGTCTATCTGTCTATCTGTCTATCTGTCTATCTGTCTATCTGTCTATCTGTCTATCTGTCTATCTGTCTATCTGTCTATCTGTCTATCTGTCTATCTGTCTATCTGTCTATCTGTCTATCTGTCTATCTGTCTATCTGTCTATCTGTCTATCTGTCTATCTGTCTATCTGTCTATCTGTCTATCTGTCTATCTGTCTATCTGTCTATCTGTCTATCTGTCTATCTGTCTATCTGTCTATCTGTCTATCTGTCTATCTGTCTATCTGTCTATCTGTCTATCTGTCTATCTGTCTATCTGTCTATCTGTCTATCTGTCTATCTGTCTATCTGTCTATCTGTCTATCTGTCTATCTGTCTATCTGTCTATCTGTCTATCTGTCTATCTGTCTATCTGTCTATCTGTCTATCTGTCTATCTGTCTATCTGTCTATCTGTCTATCTGTCTATCTGTCTATCTGTCTATCTGTCTATCTGTCTATCTGTCTATCTGTCTATCTGTCTATCTGTCTATCTGTCTATCTGTCTATCTGTCTATCTGTCTATCTGTCTATCTGTCTATCTGTCTATCTGTCTATCTGTCTATCTGTCTATCTGTCTATCTGTCTATCTGTCTATCTGTCTATCTGTCTATCTGTCTATCTGTCTATCTGTCTATCTGTCTATCTGTCTATCTGTCTATCTGTCTATCTGTCTATCTGTCTATCTGTCTATCTGTCTATCTGTCTATCTGTCTATCTGTCTATCTGTCTATCTGTCTATCTGTCTATCTGTCTATCTGTCTATCTGTCTATCTGTCTATCTGTCTATCTGTCTATCTGTCTATCTGTCTATCTGTCTATCTGTCTATCTGTCTATCTGTCTATCTGTCTATCTGTCTATCTGTCTATCTGTCTATCTGTCTATCTGTCTATCTGTCTATCTGTCTATCTGTCTATCTGTCTATCTGTCTATCTGTCTATCTGTCTATCTGTCTATCTGTCTATCTGTCTATCTGTCTATCTGTCTATCTGTCTATCTGTCTATCTGTCTATCTGTCTATCTGTCTATCTGTCTATCTGTCTATCTGTCTATCTGTCTATCTGTCTATCTGTCTATCTGTCTATCTGTCTATCTGTCTATCTGTCTATCTGTCTATCTGTCTATCTGTCTATCTGTCTATCTGTCTATCTGTCTATCTGTCTATCTGTCTATCTGTCTATCTGTCTATCTGTCTATCTGTCTATCTGTCTATCTGTCTATCTGTCTATCTGTCTATCTGTCTATCTGTCTATCTGTCTATCTGTCTATCTGTCTATCTGTCTATCTGTCTATCTGTCTATCTGTCTATCTGTCTATCTGTCTATCTGTCTATCTGTCTATCTGTCTATCTGTCTATCTGTCTATCTGTCTATCTGTCTATCTGTCTATCTGTCTATCTGTCTATCTGTCTATCTGTCTATCTGTCTATCTGTCTATCTGTCTATCTGTCTATCTGTCTATCTGTCTATCTGTCTATCTGTCTATCTGTCTATCTGTCTATCTGTCTATCTGTCTATCTGTCTATCTGTCTATCTGTCTATCTGTCTATCTGTCTATCTGTCTATCTGTCTATCTGTCTATCTGTCTATCTGTCTATCTGTCTATCTGTCTATCTGTCTATCTGTCTATCTGTCTATCTGTCTATCTGTCTATCTGTCTATCTGTCTATCTGTCTATCTGTCTATCTGTCTATCTGTCTATCTGTCTATCTGTCTATCTGTCTATCTGTCTATCTGTCTATCTGTCTATCTGTCTATCTGTCTATCTGTCTATCTGTCTATCTGTCTATCTGTCTATCTGTCTATCTGTCTATCTGTCTATCTGTCTATCTGTCTATCTGTCTATCTGTCTATCTGTCTATCTGTCTATCTGTCTATCTGTCTATCTGTCTATCTGTCTATCTGTCTATCTGTCTATCTGTCTATCTGTCTATCTGTCTATCTGTCTATCTGTCTATCTGTCTATCTGTCTATCTGTCTATCTGTCTATCTGTCTATCTGTCTATCTGTCTATCTGTCTATCTGTCTATCTGTCTATCTGTCTATCTGTCTATCTGTCTATCTGTCTATCTGTCTATCTGTCTATCTGTCTATCTGTCTATCTGTCTATCTGTCTATCTGTCTATCTGTCTATCTGTCTATCTGTCTATCTGTCTATCTGTCTATCTGTCTATCTGTCTATCTGTCTATCTGTCTATCTGTCTATCTGTCTATCTGTCTATCTGTCTATCTGTCTATCTGTCTATCTGTCTATCTGTCTATCTGTCTATCTGTCTATCTGTCTATCTGTCTATCTGTCTATCTGTCTATCTGTCTATCTGTCTATCTGTCTATCTGTCTATCTGTCTATCTGTCTATCTGTCTATCTGTCTATCTGTCTATCTGTCTATCTGTCTATCTGTCTATCTGTCTATCTGTCTATCTGTCTATCTGTCTATCTGTCTATCTGTCTATCTGTCTATCTGTCTATCTGTCTATCTGTCTATCTGTCTATCTGTCTATCTGTCTATCTGTCTATCTGTCTATCTGTCTATCTGTCTATCTGTCTATCTGTCTATCTGTCTATCTGTCTATCTGTCTATCTGTCTATCTGTCTATCTGTCTATCTGTCTATCTGTCTATCTGTCTATCTGTCTATCTGTCTATCTGTCTATCTGTCTATCTGTCTATCTGTCTATCTGTCTATCTGTCTATCTGTCTATCTGTCTATCTGTCTA
>JAXIVJ010016730.1:0-12500 GCA_036785665.1 Chirona hameri | reverse complement strand
AGTTGAAATTCTAGAATAAAATGAGAACTATTCCAAAAAGCATACCAGAAGTAGTTGATGTAGTAACATAGTTACTTTATATAATATATATATATATATATATATATATATATATATATATATATATATATATATATATATATACATATATTGTACACCAGTTGTAATGTTTGTAGCGAAAGCTTTCGAGCACTACTGTGCTCTTCGTCAGCCTGGTTGGGGTACACAGTTCACACTCAAAACAATATTTGAAATTATAAATACATAAGAACAGTGGATTATTCCTCTAGATCAGGGCCGGCGCCACATATTTTCGGTTGGGGGGGGGGGGGGGGCAGCTTTTCCAGAAAAAGGGCCCTTGGCCAAATGGGCCCACCCAGCCTGCAATATAATGTAATATATATTTAATATAATTTCCGTCTTTCTCGTCCCGGCACGGATTACCATTTATGTATGATCCAACTTGAACATTTTAAATAGAGCATCACAGCCTGTATTTTCAAGTGGCATTTTAGCGTCACACAAAATTGTGTGACTGACACTGTGTGACTGACTGACAAAATTGTCGACATAAGATGCTATAGGAGTAGGTTAGCTATATTTTGGTATTTTCCAAGGACGTAAACCCATAGATTGTGTCACCTTATATAAACAGACTAGAAAATCCATACCAATGTGACTGATATCGGTATTACTTAGGTTTTGAGACACCATTCTGAGTAGTACCAGTGGCGGCGGATCGTATTTTCGGATGGAGGGCAAGGAAACCCAGGGGCCCCCTCGGCAAAAGGGCCCCCTCCCACGCTCAAAGGCCCCCCCCCCCCCCCAACAACAACAACAAAAAAATGCCGCGAAATAGTATCTCCTCGGATTTAGGCCACTATATTTTGCAGCGCCTCTAAATGGTCGCAAATAAAAACGTCGAACAGGCTCATGTTGAAGTCTCAGGTCTTCTGAGGGCCCCCTCATGGCCTACTGAGGGTCCCCCTCAGGCCGACTGAGGGCCTTCTGTCAGCCTTAGAAGGTCTCTCAGGCTGGCTGCGGCACATCGGGGCCCTGGGCCATTGTTTCGGTCAAAAGGAAAAATAGAACCAACTTCTTGGAGGGTCCCTCTTACAAATTTATGGGGGAGGCAAAATCATATGTTTGCCCCCCCCCCCCTTCCCCAACTTCTTGAGTTGGCGGGTAGCTTCCCCCTCTGCCCCCCCCCCCCCCCCCCCCACCCCTTATCCGCCGCCACTGAGTAGTACCTATAATGTTACTGGTCCTGTGCTGTGGACCTGTGGCTTGCACTAATGAACACAAATTGCCAAGTGTCTATAGTAATGACCATACAATCAATGATAATAATGTGACTTATGAGTTACAGGACATAGTAGCGGAAGCTTTCCTAAATTCCTAAATGCCTAAGCCTTTTTGCGCCGTCGGGGGTGCAGCAACGACTGACATGCCAAAAAAAGTTGATCAAGATCACGATTCAGATCCTATACCATTTCATAAATTTCCCAAAGATTCAGTTCTAAGAAAAGTTTAGGGGCGCTAGGGTCCCAAGTCCCCCCCCCCCCCCCCCTGAGCCCGGGTCGCGCCCATGTCGCGCCCGCCAAGCGCGCGTAGGGCGCAACTTTTTGTATGTGACCGAAATCTTGGATCCGCGCCCCCTGACCGAAATCTGGGATCCGCGCCTGTATACTATGTCACGAGAAGGAATGACAATGTCAAATAAATACAATATATTTGATGAGGCTTTATGTCTCCCTAGGCAATTCATTGCGATACATTCACATTTTCAACGCCGCGTAATGGCATCAAAATACACTTATCATCGTTTCGAGCGGCGGTCGGCCGTACCTATTACCTAATCGTTGAACTTTGCGCACATATAACAGCAAATATTGGTCTGATTACATTTTTAGCGGCATCCGGCAGAGCGGTTGATTTGTGACAGATTACATAATCTAAGTTTTGCAATCGACCGGTAAACAAAGAAACTAAGCGCCATATAAGCTGCAGGCACGCGCGCACCAATGTTGTGTACGGCGGCCGGCCGGCCGCGTCCCCCGCCTACTACATTACAGTGACTCCGGGTCGCGGCTACTAAATTAGTGTTTGTCACCACTTTTTCGGCCGGAGTGCTCTACCTGGTTTATACAGCCTTGGTGGCTTCTTTTTTCAAGAGCAGCACTGTTATTGTTGGATTAGGGGATGTTAACAAGAGCAGCACGTGTTTTTCCTTTATTTTGAATCGAAAGCGCAGGAATTGTAAGCTTCCCGCGTCAAGTTAGCCAGATACTCAACTGACAGACATTCAAAACTGAAAAGAAATTACTTTAAAAGTAGCCAGTGTTCCAGACTAATTTTATGTTTTTCGTGTTCAGCGTGGCAAGGAGGACCTATTAGCAGGGGCGCAGCCAGACCTTCGGCAAGGGAGGGGCACAGCATCCCCAGAGGGCCCCCTCGGCCAAAGGCCCCCCCCCCAAAAAAAAAAACACGCGAAATGGTATCTCCTCGGATTTAGGACTCTATATTTTGCAGGGGTCCTAAATTATCGAGAATCAAAAAACGTCAGACAGACCAGATTATTGATTCGACTCTGATTGAATCGATTGGAATCGTTCAATCAGAATCCCTTTAAAGGGACATTGCCACCTTTCTGAAAGTTGTCAAATATATGCGGGGTGTACCCGAAAACATGAAGTAATTGCTGCTGAAAACGATGGTGATATTTTTTCTCTCGAAAACTTCACTCAATCTATAATAATTAAGTTGGTAAAATTTGGGTTGATGACATCATTATTGAGCTAAATAGAGCTATAGATAAATCCTTTACGCTGCCAAAATTTGGCACAATTTTTGTCAGACAATTCTGGTGATTCAAATACAAGCAAATCTTGTATATATCACTGCGATTCTCCACCCCGTGCTCTTGATGTGATTTTCAAAACAGGTACCACAACATAATCATCTATTTTATAACAGGGAATCAGTACCAATTGGCTGTAGGACGTAGGTACCTATTATACCGCATACGTAGGTACCAGGTAAACTGTGTCGCACTCACTTGAACACCGAAGTCTTGTCACTGAAAGCTCCACATACCACACATCGAATTCTTGGCATCGTTTAAAATTGCATTAGAGTTTCACTTATAGAAATCTAGTTATCCTGATATAACCCACGGTAAATATAATACACCCAGCGATCGAGAAACGAAACACGTAAATATCTCCAAGGCTTACCTTAAAACAAGTCGACGATCATCACCATTGGGTAAAGAGAGACGTCATCGGCTTTAAAGGAAATAGTTCACCTTCGGATTTTTTTTCTTCTGAACACGATTTTATTATATATTTTTAATACAGTTTCTTTTTTCTGTTTAAAAATGGTCCTACAGCGCGCCAATTCAGGACAGAAGGTTGTAAATTATTGATTTTATGGTGTGCGTTATTGGTCTGCGCATGCTCCATGGCAAAGTTTT
Source organism: Chirona hameri (assembly GCA_036785665.1). NCBI lineage: Eukaryota > Metazoa > Arthropoda > Thecostraca > Balanomorpha > Balanidae > Chirona > Chirona hameri. The sequence goes on along the minus strand of JAXIVJ010016730.1, from coordinate 9,025 downwards.
AATATTTGGGTTGATGACGTCATATTGAGCTCTAAAGACCTATACATAAATCCTTTACCCTGCCAAAGTATGGCACAATTATTTCGAGACAATTCTGGCGCTTTGAATACAAACAAACAAATTACCAACCATTTCAAACACGCAAATATCTCCAAGTATAACCTTAAAACAAGTCGACTATCATCACCATTTGGTAAAGAGAGGTGACGTCATCGGCTTTAGACCCCTATTCAAATACACGTGGGGTTTATTCGTTACAATTGTCAAGACCAAGCTCGAATTTCCTTTTGATTGGACCTATGTGGTTGTTTTAACTGTTACCCTTCTTAATTTCAATGAAAATCCAACAACATGGTTATATCAACTCAAAACTAATGTTAAGGTGGGAGTGTCCCTGTCAAAGGTGCCTGCCTGAGGGTGTCAAAGAACGATCGATTCACCACCGGATTTTGTGATTCATGAATCATGATTGAATCAAAACCCGCATAGAAATAAGGCTGATTGAATACCAAAGACTGTGCAATGCTATTTCAATGGTGAGTCAAACGTGATTTGATCAAATAATGTTTTTATTCTTTGAATCGGAAAGAATCATTTCTCAAAATGGATATCCATGAATCAAATGGTGACTGAATCACTCATATTCCAAAATGAATCATGATCGAATCCTTCCAAAAAAGGTGAATCAATAACCAGTCTGGGACAGACCCATGTTGAACAGATCCCATGCGTAGATTGACTGATAAGTACGTAGTCTGATACAAAATAATGTGCGGCAGCTGACTCGCTTTGGCACCATGCGAAGTATTAAAGGAAATAGTTCACCTACAACACGGGGTTTTTAACTGAAATAGCAGTTTTGTAGCCCGTGTTGAGAAATCCCTATCTGCAACTGTTCTTGTCTGAAAAGACTCTCCAGCCGAAGATATTTGACTTTTTGGCGAAGGAATGCGGTGCTGGCGAAAGCATGTTGTACTGGTTCTAGCCCGGGCAGAGGCTATACTATCAGCCAATCAGCTTGCAGCTGGTGCTAGTAAGCGAACGCCGGCCGCCGGTTGGCACATCTCCAATGCGAGTTTATCTTTACACGACTACTTTCGAATCTGATCGGCTGAACCATTTTTTTTACATTCGCGTGACGTCAGGACTCTGACTCAGAGAGTATGCATATAGTTTTGATAAACAAAACAAATTTACGACCTTATGTCCTGAATCGGCGCGATATAAGGCCATTTTTGACAATATAAAAATAAATTGTATTAAAAAATATAATCAAATCGTGTTTGGTAAAAAATTTCCAAGGTGAACTATTTCCTTTAAGTGAACCCACCTCCAAGCAAGTTTTTGAAAGTTAAGTGACCCCACCTCCAAGCAAATTTTTGAAAGTCATGCCGAAGCCACAGTGATTGACCGAGCGGTTTCAAACTCTAAGGACTTAAAAGGAAATAGTTCACCTTCAACATGGGGTTTTGAACTGAAATAGCAGTTTTGTAGCCCGTGTTGAGAAATCCTTATCTGCAACTTTTCTTGGCTGAAAAGTCTCCAGCCGAAGATATTTGACTTTTTGACGAAGGAATGCGGCGCATATATGATGTACCGTACCGTCTGAAAGTGCCAGCACTGCCAGAAAGCATGCGCAGACCAATAACGCACACCATAAAATTAATAATTTACGACCTTCTGTCCTGAATTGGCGCGATGTAGGACCATTTTTGAAAAGAAAAAAAGAAACTGTATTACAAAATATAATAAAATCGTGTTCTGAAAAATGTTCCGAAGGTGAACTATTTCCTTTAAAGGAAATAGTTCATCTTCAACATGGGGTTTTGAACTGAAGTAGCAGTTTTGTAGCCCGTGTTGAGAAATCCTTATCTGCAACTTTTCTTGGCTGAAAAGACTCTCCAGCCGAAAATATTTGACTTTTTGACGAAGGAATGCGGCGCATATATGATGTACCGTACCGTCTGAAAGTGCCAGCACTGCCAGGGAGCATGCGCAGACCAATAACGCACACCATAAACTTAATAATTTACGACCTTCTGTCCTGAATTAGCGCGATGTAGGACCATTTTTGAAAAGAAAAAAAGAAACTGTATTACAAAATATAATAAAATCGTGTTCTGAAAAATGTTCCGAAGGTGAACTATTTCCTTTAAAGGAAATAGTTCACCTTCAACAGGGAGTTTTTAACTGAAATAGCAGTTTTGTAGCCCGTGTTGAGAAACCCCTATCTGCAACTGTTCTTGTCTGAAAAGACTCTCCAGCCGAAGATATTCGACTTCTTGTCGAAGAAATGCGGCGCATATATGATATACCGTACCATCTGAAAGTGCCAGCACTGCATGGAGCATGCGCAGATCAATAAGGCACACCATAAACTTAATAATTTACGACCTTCTGTCCTGAATTGGCGCGATGTAGGACCATTTTTGAAAAGAAAAAAAGAAACTGTATTAAAAAATATAATAAAATCCTGTTCTGATAAATTTCCCGAAGGTTAACTATTTCCTTTAATAAGGTCATAAGTACCTACAATTCGTTTATCTTGGATTTATAATATCGGTGACCTAAGGTCAGATCCAGGGGCGCAGACAGACCTTCGTCAAGAGGGGGGGGGGGGGGGGGACATAGCATCCCGAGGGGCCCCTCTCGATCAAAATTACCCCCCCCCCCCTCCCCCACAACAAAAAATGGCACGAAATGGTATATCCTCGGATTTGGGCCACTATATTTTGCCGGGCCCCTAAATAGTCGCAACAAAAAAACGTCGGACAGGCCCATGTCGAACAGAACCTATGCGTAGATTGACTGTTAATTTCTTAGTCTGATTCCCCCCCCCCCCCCCAAAAAAAAATGCGGCAACTGATCCCTGTTGGCACCATGATGTGAAGTATTAACACGAGCACCGACTTGGGGGCGGATATCCGTCCCCTGAGGTTTTCGTAAATATTGAAAAACGTCAACACGCAGCGCCGCCAAACATGGCGTAGCTCTTTGGGGAACAATCAACCAAATTGTGTGCCATTTCTTTTATTATCTCGATTCATCTCGGGTCAGGTCAACAATTCACGTTAAGTGATCCCACCTCCAAGCAAGTTTTTGAAAGTTTGTGGTCGTGCCAAAGTGATCGACCGAGCGGTTTGAAACTCACAGGATTCATTTAGGCCATAGCCCATACGTACCTACAATGCGTATGTCTCGAATTTGTAATATCGGTGACCGAATATCAATTCGATTTGATAAACTTCCATTTTAAGTAAGTGGAGAAAATGAAAACACGTAGAAAACGCAGAAAACGCTAAAATTTGACCAGTGTTCACCAGGTGCCTACACCATTATTGTGCCAAATGCAAAGATCCAAGTCACATTTTTGTTATGACCTCTACGAGGTCAATTCAGGTGACCCAAGAGATTACGTGTTTTTTTATTCAATAACTCTTTGCCAAATGAAGGTAGAGTAATGGAGTTATCAACATTGTGTTTTGCTCGTCGAGACACGTTAATTGATGCAAAATTTGACCTTGATCTGCCTTGACCTGAGCACAGGACAGGTTAATTTTCGAATATGACCTAACTAGGTCATGATCATCCGATATACCATTCGATGTGTCTCGACAGAGGAACACAATGGTGAAAACTGTAAGTATCACTCTATCATGCGTATCTCAAAAGTTATTCCCTAAAAACAATTCCGCTATTTTGGGAATGTTTCACGTTCGATGGCCTTCCCTGAGCTAGCTATTAACCCGAGATCAAATCTGATGAAGCCTGAGTGACAACAAATTGAATTATCTTTCGCACTGGCGGATCCAGCCTCTCTCCGTGGGGGCATCTTTTTTGGCAAAAAGGTACCCCCCCCATTTTTCCCCGCATATTTGAGCCGGTCGTCTTACTTTGGTATTCGAGGTAAGAAATTCACTTTTCAAATTCACAAAAATTGTTTTTTTTCCTCCGATTTTTTCTCTATTTTGGACGGTCAAAAACACAAAATTTCGAATATTCGAGATGGCCATTTAGAAGAGAATGTCATTTATTTTCTTTTGACGTTATTATTTGCAATTTGCCTCAAAACTCTATTTTCTGCGATTGTTCAAACATTTATCGTTTTTCCGCCAAAAATGGCATAACATGGCGTCATTAAAACGTCATTATACCCACAATACTGCATCAATTTAATTGTACTTTGGGTAAGAAGGCGTAGCATTGATGCAGCATAAGGTACTGAAAGTTTGACGTTAATATCTATTATAGTTTTGAAATTATTGAGAAAATCCGGGAGGGGCTGATTCTGCCCCCCCCCCCCTCCTCCCAGCCCCCAGCGGGGTGCGGGTTAAAGGAAATAGTTCACCTTCGGATTTTATTTTCAGAACTCGATTTTAATATATTTTTTAATACAGTTTCCTTTTTTATTTTCAAAAATGGTCCTACATCGCGCCAATTCAGGACAGAAGGTTGTAAATTATTAATTTTATGGTGTGCGTTATTGGTCTGCGCATGCTCCATGCAGTGCTGGCACAGTTCAGACGGTACGGTATATCATATATGCGCCGCATTCCTTCGCCAAAAAGTCAAATATCTTCGGCTGGAGAGTCTTTTCAGCCAAGAAAAGTTCCAGATAAGGATTTCTCAACACGGGCTACAAAACTGCTATTTCAGTTCAAAACCCCATGTTGAAGGTGAACTATTTCCTTTAAGGAAATAGTTCACCTTCAATATGGGATTTTGAACTGAAATAGCAGTTCGTAGCCCGTGTTGAGAAATCCTTATCTGCAACATTTCTTGGCTGAAAAGACTCTCCAGCCGAAGATATTGACTTTTTGGCGAAGGAATGCGGCGCATATATGATATACCGTACGGTCTGACAGTGCCAGCACTGCCATGGAGCATGCGCAGACCAATAACGCACACCATAACATTAATAATTTACGACCTACTGTCCTGAATTGGCGCGATGTAGGACCATTTTTGAAAAGAAAAAAAGAAACTGTATTAAAAAATATAATAAAATCGTGTTCTGAATTTTTTTTTTCTCCGAAGGTGAACTAGTTCACCTTCATAGGAATGAATATAAGGAAATAGTTCACCTTCGGAAATTTTTCAGAACACGATTTTATTATATTTTTAATACAGTTTCTTTTTTTGTTTTCAAAAATGGTCCTACATCGCGCCAATTCAGGACAGAAGGTCGTAAATTATTAATGTTATGGTGTGCGTTATTGGTCTGCGCATGCTCAGACCAGTGCTGGCACTCTCAGACGGTACGGTATATCATATATGCGCCGCATTCCTTCCTCGCCAAAAAGTCAAATATCTTCGGCTGGAGAGTCTTTTCAGCCAAGAAAAGTTGCAGATAAGGATTTCTCAACACGGGCTACAAAACTGCTATTTCAGTTCAAAATCCCATGTTGAAGGTGAACTATTTCCTTTAAGTGTCACCGGGGCTGCTTGAATTGCATCAGGTGCGCTGTTTTGTCTATCATTGAAAGAAAACCCGCGCCCCGCTGGGGTATTCGGTCGAACACGCTGGGGGGGGGGGGGGGCAGATTCTGCCCCCTCGTTATATTCCGAACCAATAACCGCAGCGAGACGCGCAAGGCCGTAATCGAAAGCTCTCAATGAGCCGCATCTAACGCTTACGAGACATTTTCAAAATAAAGTCACATCTCAGGATACGGCCAGGTAAAAAGTCAAAATTAAGGTATTTTAGTTTTTGGGCCATACTTTCCATCCAAAGCCTTAGATTGAGACTATTATCGCACAAAGTACTCTCAAAGATATAATGCATCTCCCGCATTAGGAAAACGTGAAATTGTAAGCAAAGGTCAAGGTCACAAAAGGTCACTTTTTGCAAGAGGTCTACGAATGTTATTTTACACGTATAATTTGATAGTAGCAGCCATTTTCACAACCTGACACCATATGTGGTCAAGGTCAGGTCACATAAGGTCAAAATTTGAAATTTATTAATCTAAATAAAGAAGGCATGTCTCTAGACCAGTTTTATCTCAGAAAAACAGTGGTGACATTTATTTGTCTGTATCTGGTCAATAAAGTCAAAAACACGTATTTTAAAATGACGTCATGAGTTACATACAGAGCCATAAGTAAATTAAGATATTGCTTTTAAATTTAGTTTGGGTATCGTCCATACATGGTTCACTCAGATATATTCCGTTTTCATATCTTCAAGGAAAAAAATGTGAAAAGTTTTCTGAAAAAATGTTATATTTTTATTTATAGGAGACAAAAACCCAAACTTTTGCAAATCTGAGATAGAAGTTTTGAAGCGAATGCCACTTCCCTTCTTTTGACGTTTTTAATTTACAATCTGCTTCAAAACTCTATTTTCTACGATTTGTCAAACATTTATCGTTTTTCGACCAAAAATGGCGTGACATGACGACATTAAAACGTCATGATTTCCCAAAGTACTGCATGAATTTCTTTGAACTTTTATGAAAAGACGTATAATTAATGGAGCATAAGGTGCTGTAAGTTTTACGTCGATACCTATCATAGGGGTTGGGCTGAGGGGCCGAGGCCTTCTCCCATTGGGCCGAGGGGCCTTCGGGCCCCTCGACCCAATGGAGGGGGGGGGGGCACGTGCCCCCTGGCTGCGCCCCTGCCTATTAGTAAAGTAACCTTGCGAGGACCTACCTGCCAAGTTTCAGGCGATTCTGAGGCGACGGGCCTCAAAACTGTAGATCTCTAAAACGGTAAAGCTCTGCAAGTAGCCATTGTTCCAGGCTAATTTTACGTATTTCGTGTTTAGCGTGGCAAGGAATACCTACCTGCCAAGTTTCAGGCGATTCTGAGGCGACGGGCCTCAAAACTGTAGATCTCTAAAACGGTATAACTGTGAAAGTAACCATTGTTACAGGATAATTTTACGTTTTTCGTGTTCAGCGTGGCAAGGAGGACATACCTGCCAAGTTTCAGCCGATTCTGAGGTGACGGGCTTCACAATTGTAGATTGCCCAATATACACTACTGCCAGATATTGGTCAATATCAATCTGCTGCTAATTTGACGCACGTATGAGTCGCGCAATTATTGTAACAAGAATAGTTAAGGGAATAATTTTTGGAGTCCCATTGAAGATTTCACGAAAATGTATGGATGTTTTGCTGAACGAGAGCGGAAATAATTAACATTGCTAGGACCTAATCAGACCTAAGGCTAAGCACCTGAATGAATTACTGATTCGAAAGAAAATCACACGACATTTTGGATGACCATAGCATGCATTATGCAATGAGTCGCGTTTCTTATCCCTCATCGACTCATCGTTCACGTACAGTTTCGTCGCATCTATTATTGTCAAAACAAACGAATCCAAAAGTTGAAGTTCGTGAGCGTGTGGGCGCGGTGCTGCGTGCTTTGTGTCGGTGGTGAATTTAAATCGTGCGATATCGATGTGGTGGTACGTTAGGTAAACGTGAAGGTTACTTAATTTGTTTATAGTTAAGAAGAAGTCTATTCAGCTTCGGGTCCCTAAAACAAAGGCTGTCCTGGGCCCTTGGCACAGGGAAGGTCCATTATAGTGACATTCATCGAAGATAACCAGGCGACTTTTCTGTGTCAGGTAAGTCTATTCTTAATCTTATCCCTCAGTTGCAGAATTTTAAAAGCCTGAAAGCTGAGGTGTACCAATTCAAATTTCAGCAGTCTCTAAATGTCGTGGGTCAAGCAGCATCACCATGCCATTTTAGGACCAAGGTGCTAATTGTTTTGTATTTTAAGGCTGAAACAGCACATCTTGCGTCTCACAGGCAAGTCTCGTCTTGCAGGGAATCACATCCTGCGTCTGGGCCATCTTGCTAAAAAAAATATTGCATGACAATCGTGAGGAAAAGTTAACCTAGTCAACTCTCGCATGCAAGATAGATGCCGCTGTGAGACCCACAACTTATGGTAATAGTTCAGTAATTCACCTCCCCAGAGTTACAGCACTGGGGAGCCTGAACAAGTGGCGGGCAGTGCTGCCGGCCCAGACTGGAAAATATCCACACACTATGCTGCATGATGAGTCAGGTGAAAAAAGTACGCTCTCACCTCTGCAACCCATCATGCAGGAAAATTTGGAGCATACAAATTTGCACTGAAATTTCACCAACTTTGTGCCAAAGTTTAAAGCTAATTGAATGTGTTATATTTAACATATTCTTTCCTGGAGGCTTCTAAACAGGTTTAGGGCGGACCATTAGTGACAGGCCAGGCTCCTAGAATTGCTTTGGAGCTGGGGTGCGGAGTGGAAAATTCTGACTAAAAATAAGTATAAAGAGTGGAAAATTAAACCAAAAGGCATATGTACCAGGCTTTATCACCCAATTACCTGCTCACCAAAATTAGTTATTACCTATCCCAATTCTTACCTGTCTTTCCATCCACAGGCACTGTCCCTATCATTACATCCATAAATCAGTATCAGGTTTCCAATTATCCAATACATTTTAAAATAAGGAGTGGAAAATTCACAGTAAAACTAAGGAAAGAGTGGAAAAATAGCTCCCAATTTTCCACCCAAATTTCCCAATGCTAGGACACTGGACCGGGCCTTGTCGGCAAACAGCCAGGGCCAACCCGCTGTTTCGAGTACCACTCTCCTCCGGCCTCCCAGGCAGGCCAGGTTAGCCCTGATTACCCCACTGACCCAGAAAATGAAGCAGAGTCGCTGGATGAAGATATTGCAGTTGTGACGCTGCCACATTCAAAGTGCTGCAGCGGCATGCCAGACAGTTTCCAATTATTTAATTATTATAGTAGTTTAATTATTATTAATTATTATAGGTGTATTCAAGGCGCTGTCTGCCCTATGGTCACCTCACTGGTAAGTGGTAACGTTCACAGTGCATTGCGTGATTAAACCAGAACTGTTTTGCACACTGGCAAACTGTTGTACACCAACGATCTGAGTGCATATATTTTTAGCCATCTATGCTGAGAACCAGGGGCGGATCCATTTTTTTTTTTTTCAAGGGAGGAGGAGGAGGAGGAGGAGGAGGAGGAGGAGGAGGAGGAGGAG
>JAXIVJ010016729.1:2500-28071 GCA_036785665.1 Chirona hameri | reverse complement strand
GCTCTGCCCGCCGTCGGTGGTGGCGGCGTCGGTGCGAGTCAGACCTGGCGGTCGGCCGAGCAGACTCCTCCACTGGGACGAGCTGCTGCGGCGGCGGCGGCGGCGGCGGCGGCGGGACCACTCGTTCGCGGGCGGTGGAGAGGGGCGGACGTGTTGTGTGCTAGGTGAACAGAGGTGTCGACACGGGACGGAGTAGGTGAGTACCCCCGGCAATGGACGGACGGTGAAGGGCAGATTGTTTGGTTGGGATAGGTGGGGATTGAACGTATGTGGTGACATCAAATTCAGCAAGTTGGATGCTGAAAAGCTAACGCATAGGTATGCAACAACTCCAAGCATGCAAATGCATGGATAAATTTAGCTCAAGAGTAGGTGCGACCCGAATCCGAAGCTTCTTGTTTTTAGTTAGGTCAAAAATTATATAATATAATTGGATTTGATAGGACGAATAAGATTGCAAAGGCTTGAAATGATCCACGCGCTAATGAACAATTAAGCTATATGAGGTCATAAATAAGAGATGGCTATAATCTCTCCGCTCCGAAAGAGCTTTCGGAGCCTCATTTCATGGAAAGGGGGAAATGGAACTTTAATGTCTCTTGACTTAACACTCGCGCCGGAGAGGGGTATCCCACTAACGCGCACTGGAGAGGGGGGCACTTTTGTGCCCCCCCCCCCCCCCCCCTCTGAGATCTCCGAAGAAATGAGAGCTAAAGCGATCGAACTTACAGGATAGATATTAGATAGGTGCTATGATGATCTACATTTCCTTAAATTTGTGTGACCCTAGGTCAATATCTGCAAGGTCAAATGAGGTCACGTGAGTTAAAACTAGGTATTTTGTAACTTGACGTCCCCGTGACGTCATAGGTCACCATAATGGTGTCAACAAGATGTTTCTGACATCCGGTTACCCAAAGATGTCGAATGGCGTTTGAATCATCGCGATCCGACTGCTGGTGCCTGAGATATCGCTTCGCCGACCGCGATTCTCGTCGCCATCTTCTATTTCAAATCCATATAACTCAAAAATGACCGACCGATTTTCAATTGGTTGGTGTGAAACGATCTGCTATTGTGTTGGCTTAAATGCCACGAAGTAACAGTTGCCTGCCTTTTTCGGGTTTACGAGTTATGGGCGAAAACGAGCGGGACCACAAAAGTGCTCCCCTCCAGTGCGTGTTAAAACGAGCCATATTAACGTGGAGCTGTTTCGAAGAGCACAGTGAGTAATATTGTGAACACACTTTCGTTTTCAAGATGAGTTATCCCGATGTTTTGCATGTCCTCATCTGTGCTCAATGTGGGGATAATTGAAGTCTGCACCTTGAACCTCTTCCCCAGAAATACGGTCTCAATTCAGGAAGTATATTTTCCTGATGGCCCCTGGGAAGTTAAAAGGGCCCGAGAGGGTCAGACAAGGTAGAAAATAAAAAGACCAAAATATCTTCCGCGCGCCGCACAGTGTAGTGACTCCTCCGCCGCTGGAAACGATCAGAGATGCGGGTGCCGGCGCTGCCTTGGCCGTGGGCTAGCTTCTTCACAAGGAGCCCCTTCGGGCTATTCAAACTATAGTGTGATCGAACTATAAATAAACTCTGGCTATGGTGTGGCCTCTTAGGTCGCACCCAAGGGAAAACAACACCGACAACACTTCCACTGAGTAGCCGATTCCGCAGGCTCTTGGCCGAGCGTCATTCGACCTAACTTGTTGGGCCATTCAGCTGCTTCCCCGCCTCGAGCCCGCTGCTTGCCCCGCCTCGCCTCGAGCTGCTTCCCCCGCCTCGAGCCCGCTGCTTACCCCGCCCCGCCTTCAGCTGCTTCCCCCGCCTCGAGCCCGCTGCTTGCCCCGCCTCGCCTTGAGCTGCTTGTCCCGCTTCGAGCCCGCTGCTTCCCCCGCCTCGAGCCCGCTGCTTGCCCCGCCTCGCCTCGAGCTGCTTTCCCCGCCTCGAGCCCGCTGCTTGCCCCGCCTCGCCTTCAGCTGCTTCCCCCGCCTCGAGCCCGCTGCTTGCCCCGCCTCGCCTCGAGCTGCTTCCCCCGCCTCGAGCCCGCTGCTTGCCCCGCCTCGCCTCGAGCTGCTTCCCCGCCTCGAGCCCGCTGCTTGCCCCGCCTCGCCTCGAGCTGCTTTCCCCGCCTCGAGCCCGCTGCTTGCCCCGCCTCGCCTCGAGCTGCTTCCCCCGCCTAGAGCCCAGTGGCGGCAATAGACTGTAGGCTAACCAACTATCCCCTTAGGAACAGGGATGGTAATACTACTGTAGCACTGTAACAGTAACTGTGTTACTCTAACACTGTAACAGTACCGCTTTGACTGTGGATTGATTAGAGATCCATTGGATTTAGCTGATTACCGAGCATCTATCTCCGAGCCGGTGGCTGCATGAATTACCAGACACTCACTGTTGGGGAACGAAGTTAGCATCGATGCAGCGGAGCCCAGCTGAAGAAAGAGCGTTAGCCTCACGCGCACTCCCGATGCAACGAAATTAGTCTGCCAACATCGCTTCGCAGAGTTGTTGACCAATGGATCCGACACAAATGCAAACAAATCGAACCAAGTGCCGATGGAGACCTTGCTGTTTCCTTGTGATCGACATTCATTGTTCCTGTATGCCAGTGCAGTGGCAATAGCCGTGACCGAATGAAGTCACGTCGGAAGTAACTCTATTGACCTGGCCGCTTTGATCGGTTGGTGGGCAATTTATGACCTTGTTTTTGGAAAGACCCCGAGAACGCCCGCTGTCTAGGGTTCGCCGTGCACGGCGTCTACGGCGTCTACTGCGTCTACGGCGTCTACGGCGTCTACGGCGTCTACGGCGTCTACGGCGTCTACGGCGTCTACGGCGTCTACGGCGTTCTAATTAGTCTACGGCGCTCAAGACAACTCTTCGTACCGACTGAGGTAATCATTTGGATGTTGAATTTTCGGTCAGGAGAGCCCCCTATGTTTTAGAAGTTCGTAGCATATGGCGTCGTTTGAAAAACTGCCGGCAGTACCAGAGGGCGATAAATCACTCAGCTGTTATTGTTGCTGTCGAACCGACTCAACTCCATGCCGCTTTCCTGAACTAATCGTGTTGAGGGAAATCCGGCCAACCAGAGGCGTTAGCGGCTGCTCAGAGTGATAAGAAAGCTCAGATTGATGAGCAACAGTTCTTAAATGACAATAACTCATAGAACAAGGTCTTACTGAGTTTGTTATTGTGCGGAAGCATCGAAACTTCATTTCATGCGATATTTAATGCAGGTCGTCACATACAAACTTCCGACAAATGGTGACGTCACGGGTCAGGTGCGGACATACAGCGTGGAGAGAAAAAATGCAAGGCTGAGAAACCCTAGCTGTGTGTCACCGTTGGGATTCTGAAGCCACAAGTTTGTCACCAGTCTTTTCTCTCTACAATTTTTCCAATTTTGCCAAGACAAAACATTCAGTACTGACAGTACTGTAAACTAGCGGGTGTCAGCCATGCTTTGTCTGTGCTATTGTTTTCGCATTACCAGTTTATATCTATTTTGTGTTGATGCATAGTTTTGTAAGCCGTGCACCATTGTTTTATCCGGTATGTATCGGAGTATGAATGTCAACTCCCTGTTTCCCCATGTACCTACTGTTTTATGTCTCGTGACGCCGGGCTAGGAATAGCCACAATGTGTGTGGATGGCCCGAAGTCGTTAAATACAAATACAGACGTATAGGAAATAGGGTAATATGGAAGTTAAAGTAAATGCATGTGCATTGAACCCATTGGACAATTTCCAGTACGGAGTAAAACAAGGGTTAAATGCAAAATTCTCAGTTTCTTGACAGCTTACGCCATGACAAAATATATTTTATGACTTTCTAAAAGCATAAGGGCAATCCTAACGGCTAGGAAGATTTCAATTGGATACTTGGCAAACGACCTACTGTTACATCGTGTGAATGGTGGCAGCTGACGTACAGCGAAATCCTGACCTTATCAACTATTTTAGTTATTTATTCTAGTTATTCATGTTCTGTATTGTGGGTGCCGAAGAAATATTGTGGGTGCACTCATTTCAACTTAGTGGGTGCCCTGACACTAGGCACGTAGCCAAGGGGGGGGGGGGGGGGGGAGCGGCGGGTGCGGCCGCCTCCCCCTGGAGGTCAGGAGGGCCCTTTTGGGCGCGCGAGGGCCCTTTTCGTCGCGCGCAGCGCACCGAAAAGGGCCGAGAAAAGGGCCGACGAGACCGCGCGAAGCGCGGTATCATGGGCTCTTTACCACGTGAAGCGTGGTCTCTAGGGAGTTTAGAGCACTTTAGGGTCATCAGGGCCCTCTCTGAAAGACCAGAGGGCCCCTTGGACGTTCAAAAGAGCCCGGTGTATGTCAGAGGGGACCCTGGACAACCGAAAGGGCCCCTGGGCGTGTCAGAGGGCTCCTGAACACGTCGAATGGGCCCCTAGCCAGCACAGAGGGGCCCCTTGAGCAGGTCAAGAGGCCCCTGAGCATGTCGGCAGGGCGACAAAGCGGCCAGCGCAGTCCCTTGCCAGGTCATAAGGGTCCCTGGCAGGTTGGGGCCCCTGGACAGACCAGAGGGCCCCTGGGAAGTTAAAAGAGCCCTGTGCAGGTCAAAGCCAGGGGCTTTCTCAGCAACGCATTGATGAGAAAGCCCCTGGCTAGACCGAAAGGGCCACTAGGTAGGTCAGAAGAGCCCCTGAACATGCCGAATGGGCCCCTAGTCAGCACGGAGGGCCCCAGGGAGGTCGGAGGGCCCTCAGAGCATGTCGCAAGGCGACAAAGAAGCCAGCGCAGTCCTGTGACAGGTTGGAAGGGCCCCTTAGAAGGCTAGCGGGCCCCTGTAGAGACCAGAGGGCTCCTGGAAAGTTCAAAGGGCCCTTGAGCAGATCGGAGGGGCCCCTGCCCAGACCGAAAGGACCCCTGGGCGGATAAGAAGGGCCTCTGAACATGCCGAATTGGCCCCTAGCCAGTACGGAGGGGCCCCAGGGCAGGTCGGAGGACCCCTTGAGCATGTCGGCAAGGCGACAAAGCCACCAGTGCAGTCCCTGGCCAAGGTCGGAAGGACCTCTGCACAGGCCGAATGGGCCTCTTGACACACAAGAGGGGCTTCTTGGAAGGTCAGAGGAGTCCCTGGTCAGACCGGAAGGGCCAAAAGCACGTAGAGATCCCAGATGAAGATTAAATACAAAGAGAAAGACTCAACACAAATATTAAAGGCGGAGTTTTCGGGTATATTGTAACACTCTTCGTCAGGGTGTCACAATGTATCCGAAAGCTCCCATTATTTTTTATTGTAGGTAAGCCCTCTTTGTATTTTATATATATATATATATATATATATATATATATCACCCACTCCACATCATGTCTTTCCGCTACGCGGATCCCAGATGAGTCCCTGAACAGGTCGGAAGGGCGTTGAAAAGGTCGGAGGGGCCCCTAGATGATCTGAAGGGTCATCAGGGGCCTTTCAACAGTGAGCATGCAGTTGTCCAGGTAATAAAATTAAAAATTTGCGCGCCGCTCCCCGGCGCTTGTAACTACAAATTCAATTATATGCGGGTTAGAAAGAAAAAAATCGGCCGTTTCCCGGCGTATTTATGTGTTATGTTGCTACTTTCCTATATAATGGGGCAAAATAGTTCAATGAAGAACTTTTTTACCGCACTTTTAACGCACAATATAGCATTTTTGGAGGTCCGCATCATACGCAATGCAACGCATTGATGAGAAAGCATATCCAGGGTATAAGACTCAAAATTGTCGCGCCGCTCCGCGGCGCAATTTGTTTAAGAGTTCCAGGTCTTGAGTTTAAAAATTATTCCAAGTTGTTATATCTGATTCGAAATTGGTATTGCTGGTTCCAAAGTTGATATGGCAGTTTGCTAACTCCAGCTCCTAAAAGTTGGTATGGCTCATGCCATACCTGTCATGCTGGATTTCCATCCTTGTAACGCGCCTTTTCATCCGTTTTGTTTGTCCCTTTCAACGCTTGGGAAGGGGGTCCTTTCAACGCTCGGGAAGGGGCGCTTTCGAGGCGCCCCCCCCCCCTCTGGACGAAATGCAGGCTACGTGCCTGCCTGGCACCTACAAAGAGATAGGAAACCACACCCCTGCCTACAAGAAATGTTTCCACCAAAGAGCCAATGTAAAGTAATGCATAGGCATGGCATGTAGGTATATGCAGTAACTGCAATGCATATTCACGCATGTATGTATGTATATACACGATGAAGTATGATGAAAACAAATTTTCTAGTGAAGTGAAAAATATCCCCGCAGCGCGATACATGTTGTCTCCTTATATGGGTCGCAGCGTTATCGGTCAACTTCGGTCGTACAAGCAGCTCAGCTTTTTTAAATACACCGCCACTCATGAATAGGTGACCAGGAGTTCCCCAACCAGGAGGCTTACACTAACTATCAACTTCCTTTCGCGGTAATTGCGTGCCTCAACATTTACATGAGAGAGGTCAGGTGAGACGTGCAGTGGAATGTAAACGGCGCACATGGCGCTATAAGCGTTTGCTGCCTTTCGACCCCGAGGTGTTAAATTGCTTCCTTCATGTGCCACGCAGCACGACTAAACTGAAGCTGAACAATACCGTGAGAGATTATAATAATATTAACAGCACCAGTAATTACACGAAAGCCGCAGTTATTGCGGGCCGCGCGGGACTGCCGCTGCGATTTCGCACGGCGTGAGCTGCGCCACGAACGACGGAGCCGCGCCACTAACGCCGTCCGGCGATGACGCCTGCGGTCGTCTCTAATGCTGCGCGCCGCCACCACTGGAGGATCCAAGGGGAGGCTAAAGGGGCCATGCCCCCCCCCCCCCAGAATCACCGCCTGAAATCGGCCCAAAAGGACAAATTGCATATTTTAAAAGAAAATCTAAGCCACTTTTACTGAGGAAAGTTTATTTAAAATCACCTATTTATAGCGAGGCGAAATCCGATGTGTTCCTATAAATGTCTGAGACTTCTTGTGATTTGCCCCGACAAACCAACTATTTGTTCCCGTTCTGAACCCGAATTGCACGCCGTATCGCTCTCTCTGTGCGTGTGTCACTCGGTAGAGAGCATCACGCCGCCGACTGACGCCATCGTGACGTCACTGGGAGCCTAATCAGGTGGTGTATCGTGACCTCTCCACACCGGCAGACGACCTCCTCCGCCGGCTGACGCCATCGTGACGTCACTGGGAGCCTAATCAGGTGGTGTATCGTGACCTCTCCACACCGGCAGACGACCTCCTCCGCCGGCTGACGCCATCGTGACGTCACTGGAAGCCTAATCAGGTGGTGTGTCGTGACCTCTCCACACCGGCAGACGACCTCCTCCGCCGGCTGCGACCTCAAAGGAAATCTCTGGCATTATTACCTCGTCTCGGCGTGACTTTTTATTGATAGCGAAACGGATGAGAACAGGTCAATGAACGTGAATGCGAGGAGAAATTATTTGAGTATATTTAATAACAAACCTGACGATGCGGATATTGCGGATAACAGTTCCGTGCAGAAAACGGGTCTTCCTGAGCTCCTGAGAACTGTCGGTCGGAGTGAATCATTGACGATATCGGACGTGTATCCGTTCGGACAGATATACTGCAATATGGCTCTGAATGCGGCAGGGAGGTGGTATTGCCTAGCTTTTTGATCAGCTCTTCCAATGCTTTGACAGCAGTATGGCGAGATAACATGTAAGCTTCAGTTGTCGGGGCCGTATATTTGGACACTCGTTGGGCAAGGAAGTGACAGGACGGCATTTTAAAATATGTACTTATTTCAATATGCTGTCATCACTGCGTCGGATTACATATAGTGCGCCTTCCACAATGTACATAACTGAATTTGGCGCATTGGTTTGCACGTATCGACCGACTCAACAACTACCACTTGTCTCAAACCAAGCTTTCACTTTTGACATTTTAAGTAGCTTCAAACGTTCGTCCACCCGGCCTAGTTGCAAATGTATAGCGAAGACAACTTTATTACCCTCCCCTACTGGAGCTTTTTTCACCTTCGCCCTACGGGGGGGGGGCTGTCAGGCCCCCCTATTAACTTCCAAACTAAGCAACTTAGAGCAATGCGGTAAGAACCAGAATGTTGCCTGTCATGAGAGACATCTAACAGTATGCGACATTTAGGTTTTAGGTCAACGGGTGACCTTCCAGGTCAAGTGAATGAACTCGGATTTACCACGTCCAGAACAGCGATTTTGCTCTTCAGAAAACCTCAAAATGAGAAATTGATAAATGTAAATAAAAGGGCATGTTCCTAGACCAGTTTTGGCTCAGAAATACAGAAAAGGTAATTATTTGTTCGTATCTTGTCAAAAAAATGTCAAAAAGTTATTAAAAAATAACGTCATCAGTTCCTTACACTTAGCGACCCATCAATCAGTCAAAAATGAAGAAATTGCTTTGAAATTTGGTATGGGTATTTTACATACTCAGTTCTCTCACATATATTCCGGTTTTTCTAAATCTTTGAAAATGTTGATTTTGTGGGGATTTTTCCCAAAACAAATAAGTTTTTTTTTATATTTTAGGTGTCAATTTTCTTGTTGAAAATCTGAGATTGCCATTTTAAAGAAAATGCCATTTTGTATCTTTGGTAAATTGCGTTGACAATTTCCTTTAAAACTCTGTTTTCTACCATTTTTCAAATATTTATCGTTTTCCCACCAAAATGACGTCATCAAAACATGATTATCTCCCAAAGTACTTAAGCAATTTCAAATACATTTTTACAGCATACGTATAATTGTTGTAAACTCAGCTACCAAAAATTTCAGAAAGATGCACTGCATGTGTAAAAAGTTATTTTATACAAACCTCAGGGGGGCTGTCAGGCCCCCCCCCCCCCCCCCCGTAGGGCGAGGGTTAACGTTTGCGGGCGAGGCAAAGACAAAGTTCAAGTGAATACAATACTCTATGATGATACTATGATGATCGCCGGTCGGGGCCACCCGCCGGTCGGGCTATGCCCCAAAATGCAAGGCCTTGCGGAAGCGCCTACAATAATGTCCGTGAAGTTAGTCACAGTCACATATTCAGTTTTCAGCGTCGGTCACCGATTTTCACCCAATTTGGTCCCAAGGTCAAATAAAACCTCCGGTTTAAAAAATAAGGTTCATTTTGATTTTACAGGTCTCCTTCAAGCTCAAATTCAAGGTCAAAATATGGGGAATGCTGTAGCGCCCAAAGTTACCGTATGATCGCGACACAAATGGTCTAAAACGATTCCACGTACTTGATTCCAGGATGACAAGAATTTTCAGAGTTGTGCTCTGTGACTTTCAAGATCAAAATCAAGGTCAAACGGGGAACGCTGAAGCGCCCAGAGCTGATGAATGGTGAAAATGCCGAAAAATATTTTGTACATGTTAAACCCTATTCCCTGCGGGGCAGATTCTGCCCCCCCCCCCCGTGGTTTTTCACTTGCCGCTTCTAAACCGTTAGGCCTAGCGTCTTAAAACTTTGCGACTTTTCTTACCTTTGAATGGTGCGTGTTGTGTCAAAAATTTGAAAAACATCGGGCCATCAGAGGCGGTGCCAGGCTCTGTTTTGGGGAGGGTGTTACGGATGCGGTTGTGCGGCGCATACTTCCTGCATAGTTTGCGGAGCAATAAATGCGTCAGAAACATTGTCAATGCAATATGCATCTTACATACTGGGATTATACATGTTTGTTGGCAGAGGCGCACTCAGGTACACAAAATGGGAGGCAATACCATACCTCAAATTAGGTCCAACTTCAAATTAGTAAGTTGATAAAAGTGTTACTCGCATGGTGCCCCCCACGTTGTTTTTCTGGACCCGCCTATGCGAATTATATTAAATTTAACAAATTACAGCAAGTAATGCCCACATGTGACGTTCATGTCGTCCCAAACAATCACCAACAGCACAAATTTGCTATCAGAAAATGCCTCCCATTTTACATCTCCTGAATACGCCTATGATTTTTGTTTTATTTTGGTATTCATCTTTTGGTAAATTAAAGACCAGTAGTACATTTGAAGCTCAAAAACGTTTAGTGCATGCAAATCGGCCAAACCACATGGCCGCAATGACCTTTAAAAAAAACACATTTTTTTTGTGTTTTCCCCTGGCCCCCATTTCTGAAGAAAAAATATTTAGGGCCCCTAAAAGAACGGTCTTATCATGACGAATCCAATGGCGTTTTTCCAATCGGAATCGACCAAACGGTTCTCGAGATCTCTGGGGGAGGGGGGGGGGGGCAGAATCTGACCCCTAGGTTAACGTAATTTTGGCCGCCCGCAGGGAATAGGATTAAATGGTTTTTTTTAACAATCGCCGGCGGAATGGACCATTCATGGGCGAAAGTTTACAGATCAAATCACGTTGCTTTATATTACGTTTCAAGCAGATGAGCATATAATTGAAGTTCCTTCTCCAAAGAGCAACACTGACGATAAAACAAAAAACCTGGAAATAAATAGCCAAATACTCTACTATCAAGCCGCTCACTCACCCGTAACGGCAACTTAGTGGCAAGGGTAAAGCGACGCACTAACGTACTAACGCAGGCTTTCAGGTTACTCGTACTACCTCAATTTATTTACGTTGAAGTGTTTGTCGTAGCACAGCAAAATTCCTGTTGACTGAGTGCAATTTTGAGCCAATGGGCTGTCACCAGGCTAAGTGTTTTGCTGATTGTATGTAAGGGTGTGCAAATATGTGATATTCTTCTTATGCTTAAGCCATTTTTATCATTGGCACTAAGCAAATCGTTAAAATACGGCGTAAGTGATGAATGGTGACAGTGGACACCAAAATGAGAGGAGTACGAGGACAATGCAGCGAAACTTAGACGCGACTTACAGCATTTCAGTCAGCTGCTGATTGTATGTAATGAATTTGACTTGGCTGCCGATGCTGATAAGGGACCATGCTTTGCACCCTCGGATCCAGTGACCTCTCTGAAGCCGAGCACTGTTTTGGTAGATAATCAAACTTACGAGATGGATCGAATAAAAATAGCCTGAGTTCATAGTTTGAGCACTCATGAGGGTATAACTAAGTGTATTAGATGTCAGCGATGCCTGAAATGCATATCAGCACGCTGTCTGATGACATTTCAGCAAGTCAGTGATCAAAAGAGATTGGATGACGTGGGATGTGGCGTTCAAAGTCAATGGGGCATTACATTTTTAGATTAAAAAAATGAAACCAAACATCCTCCAGGTTGAACAAACCTGTGTTAAAAATTTGCGTTTGAACATATGAAGTATGCTGTAATTGCCTTTTTGCATTAAGTCAGGCTATCTTGGTAAATGTCAACTGCATAGGTTTATTATCTGCATTTAGGTGAAGGAATCGCCCACTTCATTTGCGGTGGGTTCATTACAGTGTTCGCCACGCGCCCACCAACATGGGCCCGGCCCAGCCCAGGCCCATGAAAACCAAGCCCAGGTCCGGACCATGCCCGGTCAAATTTAGAATATTGAGGCCCAAGACCGTCCGGCCCCTTCAGATTAAGCGTATCTTATTTTCACAAAAATTGCAATCATTACCCTAGAAAAAAAAACTAGGTTGAAATTGGCAAAAGAAAACTTTGGCAATGTTTTGTCAGAAATTGTAGGTTCTTAACCCGCCATTGACTGGGGGGGGGGGGGGGGCGTTTAACTCCCCCCCCCCCCCCCTCCCTCCTGATTAATTTTCGTAATAGCTAAAAAAAAATAGCTCTATCAACCTGAAACTTTGGGTACCTTCTTATAGGTAATTTTTACGTCTTGTGTGCAAAAATGAAGAAATTTCGTCGATTTTTTTTCTCGAGTTATAGCGAATTTAGTGACACCAGTTATATACCAGATTTACAAACACCAGTTTTACACCAAAATCAGCTAAACTTTGTCAGGCCGTACAAATGCCACATTTGAAGCAAAATGCAATACAAAAATACCAAAAGATAGGAAATTGCAACGGCTACAAACCTGTTATCTAGGATTTTTGAAACTATTAGATTTTGACCCCCAAAAACACAAAAAAAAATGTTTTTTTGGGGGAAAATGATCACAAAATCAACAAATTTCTAAAATATTCAAACAATCGGAAGATATGTCAGATAACCATACATAGGCAACTACCATACGAAATTGCAAACTGATATCTCCATTTTTGAGGGACTTATGACATCTAAAGTATGGGTAACTCATGACGTCATATTTTTTAATTGCGTTTTATGGCTTTTATGGACTAGATACAGACACATGAATGCCACCACTGTATTTCTAAGACAAAACTGGTCTAGCAAAATGCCTTGTTTGTTTAATTTAACAATTTAACATTTTGACCTTCGGTGACCTGAATTTGACCTAAAATTGACATTTACTTCACATAAATGAAGTCAGGTGGTAAAATGACTATTACTATTGAATTATACGTGGAAAATAACTCATAAAACATGTGTTGCATGACTTTCTTAGATATTTTGAGCATAGTGACCTTTTGTGACCTGGCCTTGACCTTGACCTTGGCCAACAATCTCACTTTAGCTCATGCGGGATATGTATCATACCTTTGGCAGCACTTTGGGTGAAAGTGATCGCAATTGAAGGCTTTGGATGGAAAGTATGGCCCATAAACTCAAATACGCCGATTTTGACCTTTGACCTGGCCGTGACCTGACATTTGACCTCATTTTTACATTTTTAGCATGATTTAGATTTGACTCATTGAGATATTTCGAATGCCGTCTTGCGCGTCTCGCTGCGATCACTGGTTCGGAAGATAACCAGGGGGCGTTTAACGCCCTCCCCACCCCCACCCCCACCCCCAGTCAATGGCATTCTGCTCAGACCCCAGTCAATGGCGTTCTGCTCAGACCCCAGTCAATGGCGTTCTGCTCAGACCCCAGTCCATGGCGTTCTGCTCAGACCCCAGTCAATGGCGTTCTGCTCAGACCCCAGTCAATGGCGTTCTGCTCAGACCCCAGTCAATGGCGTTCTGCTCAGACCCCAGTCAATGGCGTTCTGCTCAGACCCCAGTCAATGGCGTTCTGCTCAGACCCCAGTCAATGGCGTTCTGCTCAGACCCCAGTCAATGGCGTTCTGCTCAGACCCCAGTCAATGGCGTTCTGCTCAGACCCCAGTCAATGGCGTTCTGCTCAGACCCCAGTCAATGGCGTTCTGCTCAGACCCCAGTCAATGGCGTTCTGCTCAGACCCCAGTCAATGGCGTTCTGCTCAGACCCCAGTCAATGGCGTTCTGCTCAGACCCCAGTCAATGGCGTTCTGCTCAGACCCCAGTCAATGGCGTTCTGCTCAGACCCCAGTCAATGGCGTTCTGCTCAGACCCCAGTCAATGGCGTTCTGCTCAGACCCCAGTCAATGGCGTTCTGCTCAGACCCCAGTCAATGGCGTTCTGCTCAGACCCCAGTCAATGGCGTTCTGCTCAGACCCCAGTCAATGGCGTTCTGCTCAGACCCCAGTCAATGGCGTTCTGCTCAGACCCCAGTCAATGGCGTTCTGCTCAGACCCCAGTCAATGGCGTTCTGCTCAGACCCCAGTCAATGGCGTTCTGCTCAGACCCCAGTCCATGGCGTTCTGCTCAGACCCCAGTCAATGGCGTTCTGCTCAGACCCCAGTCAATGGCGTTCTGCTCAGACCCCAGTCAATGGCGTTCTGCTCAGACCCCAGTCAATGGCGTTCTGCTCAGACCCCAGTCAATGGCGTTCTGCTCAGACCCCAGTCAATGGCGTTCTGTTAACCCGGTCAATCAGCCGGGTTAACAGAAATAATCAGATGAAGTTGACAAAAGAAAACCCAGGCAAGCCGCAAGCATGGCATGATGATTGTGGCTTATGGCGCAACAACTCTGTGGTTATTTGGCTCCCAGGCCCCCAGGGCGGAAGGTCTACTTTTGTTGTTGGTGGAGAAGTACATATCAAAGAAAGGAAGAGTACAACAATAACCTGATGGTAAGCCAAAAATAGGAAATACTGATATACTAATGAATAATAATGAATAAGCTACCAAACTAATTTCCCCAGATAAAAATGTGCTGACAATTCTTGGTAGGTACCTTAACCTATGCACTCATGCGGACAAGCAATGTATACCTACCTAAGCACACAATTTCTTTTTTTCAGAACAACAATTCAGAACAATGCCAGAAAACTGTTACATCGGGGGTCATAACCAGTAATTGTGTCTAGGAATAACATTTCAAATAATGAACTGACCTTCATATCATATCCGCCCCTGTAGCTCAGTGGGAGAGCGCTAGACTTCTGACCTATCCCGGTAGTGGCAGCCCGGGTTCGAATCGCTTCGGCGCTCGCTATTTGCTCCTGACTGGGATGGCCTGCGGCCGGTGGCAGCGGTCGCACACAAGGTCAGGTGACGTCAGTGAGCGGGGCGGACCGTGTCCAGGTATGCATCGGGCACGTAAAACTTTCATCTCTAAATTATGCCGTCCAACAGGAATTGCGCGATCGGGTGATGAGGTCAGGACCTGCGCAACAAGCTCTGCTTAGCGTGGGTCATGACCTCGAAAATCCATCCATACAAAAAACATTCGGACTAAAAAAAAATCAAAAAAATCATTCAAATGATTTCAATGCTACACAAAACAAAATACCCACCGTGAGATCAGTTCAATTGTTCTTGGTGGGTTAGGGCGCGTAGCTGCTTGGCAATCATCACAATAACCCACGTGTGCGTCCGTCACCAACACACAATGACGCTATAGTTCGCTACTCGCTACTATTCTATGAGCGAATGGCAAAACGTCACGGGAACAAGGGAGCTAACGGCCATTCATCTCTCCATGAAACCAGTCGATTGTTCAAAACCGAATAGACTTCTGACGTCACAAATGTGAGTCAACATGTTACGGAGATAACAGCGTCCCAGGGCTGTCGCCGTCGTGTCAGGTGTGACTGTGCAGTGCCGCCATCTGCATTGGGGGCTGGTCGCGTATTTTTTGGTAGACAAAGAAGTACCACATCTAGCGATAACTGGACGATTCCCACACCGAATTTCAAAGCAATATGGCACATGGCAGGCAATATGGCAGCAATATGGCTATGTGGCACTTCTTTGTCTACCCCAAAAATACGCGACCCGCCCCAGACGCGACCAGGCTCTATGGACCTGTTCCAGTGGCGCCTCTAACCTCCTCTGACCTCCTCCAAGTTGCTCCAACTTGCAACTGTCTGTGTAATAGGATGGGACAGTTGCAAGTTGGAGCAACTGGAAGGAGGTTAGAGGCGCCACTGGAACAGGCACATATCATCTATGCCGACAAATTATTGATCATTGTAAACTAATGACGTAACCATTGCCCACTGCCCAGTAGTCATAATATCAAAGAGAGTTTTAATCATTGATATGCTCAAATACAATACTTTTTCAATTTATATACGCGAAATGCAACGTAAAATGCAAGCTTTTAGCCATAGATGTTAAACATATCAATCGGTGCCAGTTTGGAAACTGCATACGTCATACAATAAATGATGGCTTTCGAGTTGAAAGCATGTAACGTTGGAGCTAGCGTACCCTGTGTGAACTAACCTGTTTGGTGGCCGTTCGGGGAGTGGGTTGTTGCTTCGACAAAACGGATCAAAATATTGATTGAAAATGTTCTCAACTGAGTAAGATTTAATCCTGCATGTCTGACAGCGACATTTAAAACACTTGCAGTCCCATAAACTGTTTGTAGGAGTTTGAACTTGTAACTTCCTGTGAATGAATTTAAAATCAAGCACAAAGTACCAGGGCCCTACCAATATCACATTTTAACATTAGGCATGTGACGTTGCATGGTCAGAATGACCTTCAAACCTATAAAGTTAGCATTGGGGCCCTACCAATCATTTGCAAGACATGACGCCCTTGTTCAGGTGTTCATGTACATGATGACTGAGTATTAGTAGGCGTCATTATTCTGTACTCTGTAGTACTAACAAAGGTTGCTATAACAAAAGGTTAGGCAGATCATACGTCACTGACTCTGAAGCTATATGACTGTACTAAGGCTGTATGACCAATACTTTATGACTGGGACTATATGACCAAACTGACCTGGTTTTGTAATCAGCACATCTCTACCAATCCATAAAGGCAAGGCAAGCCAACATTTTCCCGGTGTCGCAGTAGGTGTCCTTATTCTGTACTCTGTAGTACTAATTACTATTGCATATAACCCTGATAGTACTGTTATCATTGATCTGAGTGTTGATACACTATTCAATCAATATTTATTATGGTGAGCTCAATATCACTCACCTGTGTTGCTATGGAGGTGAAGTGAACTGCTGGTTAAAATATTTTTAGCTCTGACCTGCGCTTGTGCGGCACACGCATTACTTCAAAATTATCAGGCTCTTGCCCGTCCAGAGCCCAGTCATTTCCCTAAAGATGATGCCCGGCCCAGGCCCAGCACAGGCCCAGCCCATGGCCCATAGGGCCAGCCCGGCCCATGGCGAACTCTGGTTCATTGTGGCACGAAGGATGACGGCACTGCAATGGTTCATATCACAGACAGTGAATCTCGTTGCTAAAATAGAGAAGCAATGGATGTTGTTGGCTCTTCACAAGACATCACAGACAGTAAATGTCGTTGCTAAAATAGAGAAGCAATGGATGTTGTTGGCTCTTCACAAGGCAGCACAGACAGTAAATGTCGTTGCTAAAATAGAGAAGCAATGGATGTTGTTGGCTCTTCACAAGACAGCACAGACAGTAAATGTCGTTGCTAAAATAGAGAAGGAATGGATGTTGTTGGCTCTTCACAAGACAGCACAGACAGTAAATGTCGTTGCTAAAATAGAGAAGCAATGGATGTTGTTGGCTCTTCACAAGGCAGCACAGACAGTAAATGTCGTTGCTAAAATAGAGAAGCAATGGATGTTGTTGGCTCTTCACAAGGCAGCACAGACAGTAAATGTCGTTGCTAAAATAGAGAAGGAATGGATGTTGTTGGCTCTTCACAAGACAGCACAGACAGTAAATGTCGTTGCTAAAATAGAGAAGCAATGGATGTTGTTGGCTCTTCACAAGGCAGCACAGACAGTAAATGTCGTTGCTAAAATAGAGAAGGAATGGGTGTTGTTGGCTCTTCACAAGACACAATAGCCCTATCAACGTGACACTTCGGAAACATCCTTCTTAATTACGTTGACGTCTTCTGCGAGAAAAAAACAATTTCTTCGCAAATATGACGAGTTATATCGAATTTAGTGACGTCACTACACACGAGTTTTACACCAAAATCAGCTAGAATGTAACAAACCGTACACATGCCATATTTTGAGCAAAATTTCAATCCAAAAACGTCAAAAGATAGCAAATGGCAAGGGCTACACCATGGTGATCTCGTAATTTTAAAACATTTGGTTTTTGACCCCCCCCCCACACACACACACAAAACAAAAGTTTTGGAGAAAATGCCCACAATATAATTTTTCTCTCTCAAAGATATTCAAAAAGCCGGAATATATGACAGAGAACCACATATAGGAAACTACCATACCAAATTTCAGAATGATATCACCATTTTTGACTGACTTATAGCATCTAAAGTATGGGTAACTCATGCCGTCATATTAAACCTCGCCAGTGCAGGGGGTTGATGCCACCCCCTCTGTTTTTCGAGAATAACTCGCGTAGATATCAACCGATTGCGATGAAACTTTCAGTACCTTACTTGTGAACAATTTGAAAAATATTATGAATTTTTGTTAAGTTGTAGGTGACATGACCTCTCTGACCTTTTACCTGTTTTCAAGGTCATGTCAGGCGCTACTGGCGTCCCGTAGTATTGATCCTTGTAACTTGTGCAGTGTCATAGTGTTTGTTGTTCAGGAGCATATGCACAGGTGTTTCCAGGTGACAGTTGTGGTTTCCATTGAGATTGTGACCTCGATTGACCTTTTCAGATGTCAACCGAGATCACTGATCTCCGATGACCTCATATTACTTTTTTGGCTTCTGGCAGTTTCTAGGACATTTGGTGACGCTGATTTCAAATATGGGATCCATTTGACATAATTATATGTGCCACTGGGGTCATTCGCCCCAACAAGTCAACCGAGGTCACTCACCTCAAATGACCTGACATGACCTGACATGACCTTTTTGGAATTTGTCAGTTTCTAGGACATTTTGTGACGCTGATTTCAAATTTGGCACCCATTTAGCATAATGTTATGCTCATTCGCGATTCTACCCTGATTAAATTCAATTGATACGCATTTACAATTTGGTTGAATTTTGGGTCATTGACATGACCTCAGAGGTCACCTAATGACCTAGGACCCTACTATCGGGTATCAATGGCTTCCTATCGTGACAAGCAACACGCTCGTTTTTTAATCGAAGCTTTAGCCCAATTAGGGGCGAAACGCATGACATCTTCATCTTCATCCTGACATCCTCATGACAGGCAACGTGCTGGTTCTTACCGCATTGCTCTAAGTTGCTTGGTTTGGAAGTTAACTGGGGGCCTGTTAGCCCTCCCCGTAGGGCGAAGGTGAAAAAAGCTCCCGTAGGGCGAGGGTTATACACCTAATCAGGTTACATGCTAGGCTGACACCGCAGTTGACACACGGCGACGGGACAACTAACAACTACGGGATCTATTGCACTTAATGTGGCAATCTTGAGGGTTATTTTTTACTGTGTGTCAAATTTGATCTGTCTGGAGAAAACTGTTTGTTTGCGTCACGTTTTCCGTTACCCGCATATTCACCTCAAATTAACAATATCCATTTTCGGACCCGAATGTCCGCGGCCAGAGAACCAAACATCCGCCTCCAGAGAACCCAACATCCTCCCCATATCCATCATCCTCCCCCGCCTTTAATCCCCGTGAGATCGAGTGGTCGTTGCCACCAGTCATTGGCGAGCCTCCACCCCCCCCCCCCCCCCCCCCCCCCCCAGTCAGAACCTACCTTCTTCTCGTGATGGTAGGGGTTCTGACCCAATTTGCACTACTCTTACCGCAAATGGTCAGGAAGGTGATTGAGTCACTCTGCTAGCATGGAGCCGCAGGAGTGCCGCAGGAGTGCCGCAGGAGTGCGTAATAGAGATAGTCGCAGGAGTGCGTAACAGAGAGAGCCGCAGGAGTGCGTAACAGAGAGAGCCGCAGGAGTGCGTAACAGAGAGAGCCGCAGGAGTGCGTAACAGAGAGAGCCGCAGGAGTGCGTAACAGAGAGAGCCGCAGGAGTGCGTAACAGAGAGAGCCGCAGGAGTGCGTAACAGAGAGAGCCGCAGGAGTGTGTAACAGAGAGAGCCGCAGGAGTGCGTAACAGAGAGAGCCGCAGGAGTGCGTAGCAGAGAGAGCCGCAGGAGTGCGTAACAGAGAGAGCCGCAGGAGTGCGTAACAGAGAGAGCCGCAGGAGTGCGTAACAGAGAGAGCCGCAGGAGTGCGTAACCGAGAGAGCCGCAGGAGTGCGTAACAGAGAGCCGCAGGAGTGCGTAACAGAGAGAGCCGCAGGAGTGCGTAACAGAGAGAGCCGCAGGAGTGCGTAACAGAGAGAGCCGCAGGAGTGTGTAACAGAGAGAGCCGCAGGAGTGCGTAACAGAGAGAGCCGCAGGAGTGCGTAACAGAGAGAGCCGCAGGAGTGCGTAACAGAGAGAGCCGCAGGAGTGCGTAACAGAGAGAGCCGCAGGAGAGCGTAACAGAGAGAGCCGCAGGAGTGCGTAACAGAGAGAGCCGCAGGAGTGCGTAACAGAGAGAGCCGCAGGAGTGCGTAACAGAGAGCCGCAGGAGTGCGTAACAGAGAGAGCCGCAGGAGTGCGTAACAGAGAGAGCCGCAGGAGTGCGTAACCGAGAGAGCCGCAGGAGTGCGTAACAGAGAGCCGCAGGAGTGCGTAACAGAGAGAGCCGCAGGAGTGCGTAACAGAGAGAGCCGCAGGAGTGCGTAACAGAGAGAGCCGCAGGAGTGCGTAACAGAGAGAGCCGCAGGAGTGCGTAACAGAGAGAGCCGCAGGAGTGCGTAACAGAGAGAGCCGCAGGAGTGCGTAACAGAGAGAGCCGCAGGAGTGCGTAGCAGAGAGAGCCGCAGGAGTGTGTAACAGAGAGAGCCGCAGGAGTGCGTAACAGAGAGAGCCGCAGGAGTGCGTAACAGAGAGAGCCGCAGGAGTGCCGCAGGAGAGCCGCAGGAGTGCGTAACAGAGAGAGCCGCAGGAGTGCCGCAGGAGAGCCGCAGGAGTGCGTAACAGAGAGAGCCGCAGGAGTGCGTAACAGAGAGAGCCGCAGGAGTGCGTAACAGAGAGAGCCGCAGGAGTGCCGCAGGAGAGCCGCAGGAGTGCGTAACAGAGAGAGCCGCAGGAGTGCGTAACAGAGAGAGCCGCAGGAGTGCGTAACAGAGAGAGCCGCAGGAGTGCGTAACAGAGAGAGCCGCAGGAGTGCGTAACAGAGAGAGCCGCAGGAGTGCGTAATAGAGAGCCGCAGGAGTGCGTAACAGAGAGAGCCGCAGGAGTGCGTAACAGAGAGAGCCGCAGGAGTGCGTAACAGAGAGAGCCGCAGGAGTGCGTAACAGAGAGCCGCAGGAGTGCGTAACAGAGAGAGCCGCAGGAGTGCGTAACAGAGAGAGCCGCAGGAGTGCGTAGCAGAGAGAGCCGCAGGAGTGTGTAACAGAGAGAGCCGCAGGAGTGCGTAACAGAGAGAGCCGCAGGAGTGCGTAACAGAGAGAGCCGCAGGAGTGCCGCAGGAGAGCCGCAGGAGTGCGTAACAGAGAGAGCCGCAGGAGTGCGTAACAGAGAGAGCCGCAGGAGTGCCGCAGGAGAGCCGCAGGAGAGCCGCAGGAGTGCGTAACAGAGAGAGCCGCAGGAGTGCGTAACAGAGAGAGAGCCGCAGGAGTGCGTAACAGAGAGAGCCGCAGGAGTGCGTAACAGAGAGAGCCGCAGGAGTGCGTAACAGAGAGAGCCGCAGGAGTGCGTAACAGAGAGAGCCGCAGGAGTGCGTAACAGAGAGAGCCGCAGGAGTGCGTAACAGAGAGAGCCGCAGGAGTGCGTAACAGAGAGAGCCGCAGGAGTGCGTAACAGAGAGAGCCGCAGGAGTGCGTAACAGAGAGAGCCGCAGGAGTGCGTAACAGAGAGAGCCGCAGGAGTGCGTAACAGAGAGAGCCGCAGGAGTGCGTAACAGAGAGAGCCGCAGGAGTGCGTAACAGAGAGAGCCGCAGGAGTGCGTAACAGAGAGAGCCGCAGGAGTGCGTAACAGAGAGAGCCGCAGGAGTGTGTAACAGAGAGAGCCGCAGGAGTGCGTAACAGAGAGAGCCGCAGGAGTGCGTAACAGAGAGAGCCGCAGGAGTGCGTAACAGAGAGAGCCGCAGGAGTGCGTAACAGAGAGAGCCGCAGGAGTGCGTAACAGAGAGAGCCGCAGGAGTGCGTAACAGAGAGAGCCGCAGGAGTGCGTAACAGAGAGAGCCGCAGGAGTGCGTAACAGAGAGAGCCGCAGGAGTGCGTAACAGAGAGAGCCGCAGGAGTGCGTAACAGAGAGAGCCGCAGGAGTGCGTAACAGAGAGAGCCGCAGGAGTGCGTAACAGAGAGAGCCGCAGGAGTGCGTAACAGAGAGAGCCGCAGGAGTGCGTAACAGAGAGAGCCGCAGGAGTGTGTAACAGAGAGAGCCGCAGGAGTGCGTAACAGAGAGAGCCGCAGGAGTGCGTAACAGAGAGAGCCGCAGGAGTGTGTAGCAAACAAAGTCGCAGAGTGGCATTTTATATAAATATATCAAATGAAAGGAACACTCGGTATACCTATTGGAATATTGTGTGCACGTTATTCTAGCAAAGATTATATTTCTTCCTTTTTTGTTTACTCAAACGATCTTTAGGCCAAGCGATCTTTCTTTAATTGATATTATTTCAAGTGCTTCAATTCAATTTAACTTGCATGATGATATCATTCTTTCAGTGTTGGTCTGCTTAATGAGAGACATTAGCCTCAGTTTCAAAGCGGCCATTTTCCAAGCTGTGATTTCAGCTCAAACGGAACGAAATTCTGGCTTCTTTACTGCGCTTGAACTGGCTCGCCAATGATTGCTCCACGCCCATGGGCATGGAGAACTGCGATTTATTGGCTCCCATTTGCGCACCCCACAATGACTTGGCACAGAAGATTGGTCCCTCCATCTGTCCCATAAAACGTTCACAGACTGCGGCCGAGGCAGGCCTATGCTCGGCTCCTCACGGGACGCACAGTAGTCTGGTCGGTAATGATACAGGGTCAGATGTGACCTTTGGAGAGGCTTCGCCGCCGCAGTGATGGATGGAATTCCGATTGCCATGCAATGCGAGTGTTTGCTGTGGATCCCGGAACATATTGACGTTGGCAAGGGTCGTTTGACGTAGTTGAGCAAACTAGTGGTGACTTATTGATGGCTAATCTTGGGATTGCTTAATCTTTTTATCGACCGTGTCTGACCGTGTCTGAAGTACTGGCAGTCAGGTTCTAAACCAACCGTGAGTGTTTCAACCGAGAGGTATAGGCAAGATCACATCTACAACTTTCTCAATACACGTTGAACAGCTTCAGAACATTTCGGTGCGCGTTGAACAGCTTCAGAACATCTCAGTACACGTTGAACAGCTTCAGAACATCTCAATACACGTTGAACAGCTTCAGAACATTTCGGTGGTCTTGCCAAAGATGCCGCGTACTCCATCAAACTCCCAACTGTATACTTACTATACCATGTCAACATCCCAGTTCGAACATCACTGAGACGAAGTCTTGCGCCGTCACACTCTCATGAGTCCTCATCACGCCCACCTGTCACCTCATAGTTCGTACCCAAGAATAGTCCCGTGGTTGGCTCTGACTATCGATCAGAGGTTGGTTCTGACTATCGATCAGAGGTTGGCTCTGACTATCGATCAGAGGTAGGTTCTGACTATCGATCAGAGGCTGGCTCTGACTATCGATCAGAGGTTGGCTCTGACTATCGATCAGAGGTTGGCTCTGACTATCGATCAGAGGTTGGCTCTGACTATCGATCAGAGGTTGGCTCTGACTATCGATCAGAGGTAGGTTCTGACTATCAATCAGAGGTTGGCTCTGACTATCGATCAGAGGTTGGCTCTGACTATCGATCAGAGGTTGGCTCTGACTATCGATCAGAGATTGGCTCTGACTATCGATCAGAGGTAGGTTCTGACTATCGATCAGAGGTAGGTTCTGACTATCGATCAGAGGTTGGCTCTGACTATCGATCAGAGGTAGGTTCTGACTATCGATCAGAGGTTGGCTCTGACTATCGATCAGAGGTTGGCTCTGACTATCGATCAGAGGTTGGCTCTGACTATCACGCACGATGTCGAATAAATCATTAACGCATCAATCTTGGTAATGCTATTATCGTTTTTGCTCAATCTTCAGTACCTACTAAAAGTACAATAATTAAGTATGGTATATACGCCAGTATAAATCAGATAACCTCCTGGGATTTAATACGCGCAGTGAAGAGGGGTATGCCACTAACACGCAGTGGAGGAGGGTGGGGGGGGGGGGGGTACTTTAGTGCCCCCCCCCCCCCTAAGGTCTCCGAAAGTATGAGATCTAGAACAATCAAACCTACAGGATAGGTAGGTGCTATGATGATCTACATTTATTAAATTTGAGTGACCCTAGGTCAATATCTGCAAGGTCAAACAAGGTCACGAAGGTCAAATCTGGCCAAATGTCACAATTCTGGGAATTTGACCTCTGTGACGTCACAAGTCACCAGCAATGTGTCCAAAGTTGTTTCCGGAGATGAATATTGGCATTGGCTACCGAATGGCGTTTGAATCATCCCGATCCGACTGTTGGTTCCAAAGACATCGCTTTGCCGACCTCGATTCTGGCCGCCATCTTGGACTGCAGCAAATCCATATAACTCAAAAATGTTAAAAAATGTATAAAAATATATAAATATATAATATATATATATATATATATATATATATATATATATATATATATATGTATATAATAAATATATACAAATATACCAAAAAAAAATCCTTTTTTGCGTCAAAAGATTCGCTATTGAGTTGGCGTTAATGACGCGCAAAAAAAAACACCGCCCTGCTCCGCTTCGTTTTCTATCTATTCACGAAAAACATGTGGGGGGGAACAAAAGTGCCCCCCCCCCATCCACTGCGCGTGCTAAGCTTTACATTAGCATACTCTTAATGACTCCCCATCGTGCTATTAATAGATGGTTGGCGAGCACATACAATAGGTAATGAGTTCTTTCAGAGCGCTAATGGTGATCCCATATGCGTCACAGGCGTTACAAGAGGTCCGCTGCGAGTCTCAGTTAGGTCCTGGGCGATGCCAAGCACAGGGCAGATACACCACATTACTCCACAATGGCTGCGGTGTTCCTGAAAAGCTTCCCTGGAGCGCCGTGCGGCGGAGGAAGGAAAGGACTGCTCAGAAGCCACGGAAACGAACAGCCAGTCAGAGGGGAGGAAGGAAATATCGGCATGGATATGGATAGCCACGGATATCGCGGACGGGTTTGCAGACAAATTCGTCCACTTTTGCTGCGTCACTTGCTGGGCGGTTACATATTATTTCTTCTTTGAAATCATGTCCGAAAGTAGAACCATTCCACCACACACTGCTTTTGTCATCCCACCTAGCCGGTAGGCTATGGCCGGGGAGGGGGTGTTAACTGGGAATGGGCCAGGCAGATATTTAACGTTACGTTAAGCCGGCTAATATTGTCCGGCGCAAAAAGGAAATGCAAAGACAAAAACTTACGTTAACCCTCGCCCTACGGGGGGGGGGCTGACAGCCCCCCCCCCTGAGGATTTTCTTGAATAACTTTTTACACATGCATAACTTTTTACACATCTTGCTAAATTTTTGGTCGCTGAGTTTACAACAATTATACGTATGCTGTAAAAATTTATTTGAAATTGGCTAAGCAGTTTCGGAGATAATCATGTTTTGATGACGTCATATTGGTGGAAAAACGATAAATATTTGAAAAATGGTAGAAAACAGAGTTTTAAAGGAAATTGAAAACACAATTCTCCAAAGATACCAAATTGCATTTTCTTTAAAATGCCAATCTCAGATTTTCATAATTTTGGGTTTTTGACCCCAAAAATAAAAAATAAATGCTTGTTTTTAAATCCCCACAAAATCAAAATTTCAAAGATGTTAGAAAAACAGGAATATATGTGAGAGAACTGAGTATGTAAAATACCCATACCAAATTTCAAAGTAATGTCTTCATTTTTGACTGAGTGATGGCTCCCTAAGTGTAAGAAACTGATGATGTAATTTTTTATAACTTTTTTGACTTTTTTGACTAGATACGAACAAATAATTACCTTTTCTGTATTTATAAGCAAAAACTGGTCTAGAAACATGCCTTTTTATTTACATTTATCAATTTCTAATTTTGAGGTTTTCTGAAGAGCAAAATCGCTGTTCTGGACGTGGTAAATCCGAGGTCATTCACTTGCCCTGGAAGGTCACCCATTGACCTTAAACCTTAAAATTGCATACTGTTAGATGCCTCTCATGGCAGGCAACATGCTAGTTCTTACTGCATTGCTCTAAGTTGCTTGATTTGGAAGTTAACAGGGGTGCCTGTCAGGCACCCCCCCCCCCCC